>JAJOOF010002861.1:0-39895 GCA_029582545.1 Solanum lignicaule
CGAAGAGTACAGGATAGTAGGGACAAATGTTAGTTTGAAAAATGTGAGACAAATTTGTTCAGGGTGTGAGCAGAGACGAGGCATGCCCTGAGGCTCACCTCAAGACAAAATAGTCCAGATCACTTCTGCCTAGAGCCTTTAAGTTCAATTGAAAGGAGAATTAACTTGAAACAGTGCAAAATAGAACCAAATATATTAATACTCCCTCCATTCCATATTAAGTTAATTTTTGAGGCATTTTCCATTTTTCAAATTAACGTAATTGTTCAGTTTTCAAGACTACTTTTAGAGTGTTCTTTCAATTTTACCCTTCACTAGTCAATATTGGAATTAGTGATTAATTAATATTTAGTTATTTTAATCATAAATTTGACAATAATTAATAAGGGTAAAAATGGAAAACTGGGTTCAATTTATGTCTTAATCTACTTTTCTTATAGGGTGTGAAACACCTCAAAAATTAACTTAATATGGAATGGAGGGAGTACTAAATAGAGTGATTACAATAGGCACTTGGTTACTATCTTTTGCACTGTATAAACTTTGTTTTGGATTAGAATGTGAAATATGCAACTATTTCAGGAATCATGCTATGATACTAGAGGCCTATGCTTCATGCAATGCCTTTTCATCTCAAAACAACAAAACCAAGTGAATTGACAACTTTGCTAAGTCTATGCCTTCAGGCCAAAATTGTGTCGCAATGAAGAAACAAGTATTTATTATTGATGATAAGCAAACTATAAGAGCATAGTTTTTTAGCATCCCGTAGCAAGTAGTAAGGTCCATTGACTTGAGCCCCTTGTTTTGTGGATGGCATGACTGTATATGCTTATAAGGAACTCCACACACTACAGGCCCCAAAAACATCAGGTAAATACCTTCTCTGGAAACTCATCAAAGCTTCTATGCAAATCCTTAAACCTCCTCATTATGTCTTGTAGTGATGCTGAAACAAAGAAATACTGTTGCTTCAACCGCAGTTCCTTACCCTGAGAAAGAACATCAAAGAAGGTTTTTTTTTTTAGAATCGGTAAAGTTAAGGAACATCGAAAGTTGAGGAATATGTTGCTCAAAATGGTTGGAGAATACATAAGAAAACCCAAATGTAGAATACATTCTCAAGCCTCAAGGTGCACCCAAGGGTGTGATCTAGTGATCAATGAAGTGGGTTGAAAAACCATGAGCTCTCAGGTTAAAATTCTAGCGAAGGAAAAACACTTGGTGATTTCTTCTCATCTATTCAGGCCTTGGTGGACAAAGTTGACCGATACCTGTGCTAGTAAGTGGTGGCAGGTACCCCGTGGAACTAGTAGAGGAGCACGCAAACTGGCTCAAACACCACGATAATCAAAAGAAAAAAGTTTGCCAAGCTTCAAGTTTCTTTTACCTTTTCTAAATGTAATTATCTCTACCCAAAACATTTGAAGACTAGAGCATTTAGAATTATTTAGACAGCGCGGTAAATTGAAAAAATGAATCTAATCTTAATTCAGAAGTTTCACATTTTATTTTACCCTTCAAATAACAAGAATTCAAAAGATCAAGCACCAAAGCAATTCCAACATAGCATGGGCGGGTTCATAACCCAAAGGCTAGCCTCCCGAGGAACTAAAGGAACTCTACATTTATCCACTTTCTCAAGACATCAATATAGAATGGAGATACCTGGTAAGAACGGTCATCAGGGTACAACACATTACTTATAGTTTCAGCCTTCTGTCTGTTAACAATAGCATTAATATAGTCCCCAGTGGTATAAGACTCCTGCAAGTGATGAAATGGGGACCATGTAGAAGTTAAAAGGTAGAGAGATGTCTAACAACATAATAAGATTTATTCTCAAAATACTAAAAGGGTTCTAATCTTTGCAGCGATAGGTAAGTTCACATTTGAGAAAAGTCGAAAGTGACTAATACCATAAGCCAGTCAGAAAAAAGAAACAAGAGTAAATTGATTACGAAGTTCTTCTCTCCCTTTTACATGAACCCGACCCCAGAAAAACATAAAAAGGAAAAGTCACGTAGTGAAAAAAAGACCAATCTGTAAATACGGAAGATAAGTCCCTCAAAAGTATGTAGATGCCTCCTCTGCAGCATCCCCTCTAGACATTTTCAGAAACAATTACAAAACAACATGGTTAAAAATTACCATGTCATATTGATCACTTGGTTTAGCAGCCCACAGTCGAAGGTTGATGGCATTTCGCGTGCCATAACCGGGTATTGGATTATCATAAGCCACTGCTTCAACCTTCAAGTAAGAGACAAAGAAAATGCTCAAGGAATTGTATTTTTCATTTGGGAATATGACATGACAATAAGTCTAAATTTCACAACAAAAGAAAGACTTACAAAATACAGAAGCACTTACTGATTCTCCAGGTATCCAAATTTTACATTTCTTTCCATTTAAAACTTCCTCTTCAACAGCCCCATAGAACTTGCATAAAAAGCACATTGCAAGTTAGCAACAAGTAAAAGTTTAAATCAAAAAGATTGAAGAAGATAATATCAAATACCCCACCACCACTACCCGGGCAAGAGCTAAAACAAGAAAAAAAATGTTTCATTAGGATAAATTACTGAAAGAGGAGGAAAAGTAAATACTTGCAAACCTTCACTGGATATGATACATGAACACGCTCTATCTCCCAGGGGTTCCCAAAGTTCAACCAAAAATCAGGCTGTTCGTGTTGAAAACCATCCACTATGATCTGACGAAATAATCCATATTGATAGCGTAATCCATAACTGAAGATGAAGAGATGTAGAGAATCCCAACTCAATCAACCTTTATAAGAAAACTTCAAGATGATAAAGGACAAATCCTTGAAGAAAAGTTAGACACCACTTGCTTAGACCCTAAAATTCCAATTTTAGATGGGGGACTCCATAAAAGCAGCCCACCAAATTCTGGAGGATCCCTAATAGATATTTTGGTTTTGGAACAATACAGAAACTCTGCTTATAAAAGGAAAAGAAAACAAAAGAACTAAGCAAACACTCTAATCTTATCATCACAAAGGTGGCTATTATCTGGATATGAAAATGCAGCCATGAAACAGGATATTGTTCAAAAAAGGTAGAGAGACCCATTTATTCTGACGGTTTCTGTTGTTTAGCATGTTTGGGAAAAGCGAGGAGATTCAAAAGCCAAGGCCATGATGAAGAAGCGACCAACATCAGAACCAAAGTGATTTTAGACAACAAGAACAATACCCCCAAGCTGGATAGTCCAATGTCGCCAGGGAATCCATTTGACAAGCTGCAAAACGAGCTAGGCCGCCGTTACCAAGGGCAGCATCTCCTTCCTTGAAACAAATGATTGTTAGAAACAAAATCATCAGAGATAATTTATTGAAGGAAGCAAAGGAACAGCCAAATGTGTGTAACATGAAGATGGAGAAGACGCCTCTATCAACTGTAAATGCAAGTTTCTTCAAAATTAGACTGATTACCACAATAATTAACAGTGCCTATGGATGCAGTCAACTGATTATCATTAATTGTACAAAGCAAGGCCAGTCAATAAAGTTATCCTATGAATTTGAAATTATTGCATTTTCATATACAAGCATTATCCTATCATTCCTTTAGCAACTCATAAATTTTCTAGATTAACTTAAATTCATAAAAAAAAAGTCCATATAATCCAAAGTAAGCACTAAAAACATACTCATTACTTACTAGTTTGTGACATGTTACAGACACAAAAAATTGTTAGAGAATCAAAGACAACAATTCGAGATTTCACCAACCTGCTCTGCCAAGACTTCATAGTCAAATCCAAGCTGAGTTAGAGCATCAGCATATTGGTCCTGAATGCCAAGGTTTGTGACACTGTTAGTTAGAGAACGACCTGACAGATCAAGTAAAGAAAAAACTTAATCAGACGAAAGAATAATTGAATACGAAAGGCCTAGCTGTGCCCCAATTAGATGCAACAAAAGAAAAATGATTTTATGAGCATATGAATGTCAAGTACCCATAAGAAATTCAAGCGAAAGGAAGTAAATTCGCTTAGGATCTTTCTTCTTAAAGTACTGATGAGTATCATGCCATCGCTCAATAAGCCGATCCCTGACACTATGAGCTAATGCCTGCATTGTCCATACTTCATCAGTAACAGTTACATAAGTAACAGAATCTTAATCTAGCAGCAGTAAATTCATCAAAATTGAATCTTGATCAAAATTTCTTACCTGGTAAGCTTCAAAATCATCAAAACTGAATCTCGACCTAGCTACCGTAAATTCAACATGATCAAGAATATCCTTCTGTAAGCTAATTGGATCATTCTTCAAGAACTCATCCATCAACCCAAACATCTTCTCTACTTTCGCCTTCCTGCCTCCTAATTCCTTATTCAACCCAGGTTTCCTCACAACCACCCCTCTCCCACTAACCGCCAACGGCGCCGAAACTCCGGCGCCACCGTCATCGCCGTCGATAGCCTCCAACAATGCCTTCTGAATCTTCTCCAAATACTCCATTTTCTCAATCTTCTTACCATTAGAATCATTGACGTAAAACTTCTTCACGAAATACTCACCTTCGAATTCAATTATAGCCTTCTCAATTTTGAGCCCGAGTACTTTGAATACCCGGGTAATGACTTGAAGAAGCCCAATTAGGTTCTTGGCTCGAATAACGAAAAGGGTCGTGTCTAAAGCGTCGTCGTTTTGGACATTGATGGTTGAGCTAGAGGTAGAAGTTGTTTCAGTGACGGCTTGGTTAGAACTAGAAGTAGAACTTGAGACTTTCAAATGGCTGAAGGCATTGGAGGAGAATGAAGTGGAAAATGGACGGTTGAGATTGAAGATTGAGGGGAATGGGAGGCTTGTTGGAGGTGATCGGACGGCCAGGAGAGGAACTGAAATGGCAGCCATTGCTGAAAAGTTGGAGTCTGAAACTCAAGTGTAGTGAAGTAAATCAATCATCACGGGAAAAGGTTGACAACTTTCTACTGAGTACACACTTTTGACTATGAAACTGGAAATCCCAATGTTATTATTATTATTTTCAAAAATATGTTTCGATATAAAATTTATAAATATATAAAATTAGATAACAAATCAATTGAGCTATTCACTTTGAAGAATGTGATTCTCCAAGATCTTTTCTTCCAGAGTTTTTTCTCTTTCTATTTATTGATTGATGGCACCAACTTTAGCTGATTAATGATTATATCAACCATGTGATTAGAAAATCAGATTTATAATAAGTATATTTTCATGAATAACTCAATATGATTGTTATCTACCATAATCCTACGTTGTCTCTTCTTCGACTCTACTTAGGATTGCGTTCGTCAATCTCAAAGAAAGGTATAGGTTCAATTTTTCACAATCATTTCAATCTTTTTCTTTCAATTCTAAGAAAGAAAAATCTCAAAAAATCCGTCAATAAATGACGAACTTCATTATATAGATGATAGGACATGGCTAAGACAGTAATCTCGATGGAGATTAGGATGAGCTTTGATGAATAAAAGAAGAATTGGTAGAAATTCGTTGTAGAACTTAATTCAATATCTTATTATATGAGTTGACGATAATCATGCATTATCTATGTTTGCATTTTTAAAGGTACCATCTTTTTCAAGAGGATTATTTTCTTTGTTGTTATTTAATACTTTATTTGTTCAACAATACTTGTACATTATTGACTTTGCACACTTCTAAAGAAACTATAAATAGAAGGGTAATTTTATTATATCACCCTATGAATATAATAAATATAATGTCTTGAAAAATGTAAATGGAAAATGACTATAATTAATTATAAGGGTAAATCAGGAACTAAGTGTAAAATTATTCATTAATTTCATAAGTGAATAAGTATTGTTGAACATCCTAAAATATTATAGTGGACAATATTATTGGACGGAGGGAGTATTCTTGTAGAAAATTAATCAATACGTCTTTATAATTTTAAAATAATAATTTGTGAAGGAAAATATTAACTTATAAACTCAAAAGTTCTATATGTTTCTGTATATTTAATTATTTATGTGTATTAAAAATAACAGTAATATCCTATTTATAAAATGAAAAATCAAATTAAACTAAGACTAGAAACCACTCTAACTAACAAATCCTAATTAAACATAAATAAATAAAATACTATAAATAACAAATCATAATCAACTTAGATTCTTACTTTAATTTTGAATTATTATATTCAACAGTTTTGGGCCATATAAAAAAAATGCTCAAAACATCATCTATATTATATCAAAATAAAGGGAGTGTCTAAAAAAATAAAAATTGTTCCCCATAGTAGTCTGGACTTTCGACCAAGTCAACTTTCCTAGATATTTTTTCTTAACATCAAGTCTTTTAATTTTATTTTATTTTATATTCGATAAAACTGACAAGATTAAAAAAAAAATACATTCCTCGTTTTTGCTTTTGTAATTAGAATTTCTTTTTGTATCATTTCTATTCTATTTATTTTCTTCAGTAATTTCCTAGTTTTTAACATCTAATTTTTAGGATTTTTGTGTAAAATTTATATTGTATATGATAGCGTTTGTCCCTGGAAATGTTTACCGTTATTTCTTATTTCTAAAAAAAATAGCATATGGTTATATATTGGAGTGAAATTTTAAAAAAAATAAAAATGAAACGAGCTTCAATATTAAAAGATAGTTTTGTCAGTTCACTTACAATATTTTTCTTAAACTAATACATGTTCAAATATAACTTTAACTAGGTAATTTATTCGCGCTTCGCACGGACATAAATAATATTTCTAAGCTTTTGAACAGCCTTTTCAATAATTGATTGTTATAGGGAAAAAAAAAGTAAATTTTAGTAGGTTTTAAGAACATTTCAACAGAAATTAAATGATTTGACATTATCACATATCTCAAGATTTTTAAATATATAATGAATGATTAAAAATATCTTGATATCTAATCATTTTTAGCTTTTACATAATTTATCATAATATATGTTTGATGATATAATTGTCTTGTTAAAACTGAGTGATGTTTTTATGTAGCGATTAAACATATTTTTTCTATTTTTTTGTCTATGAAAAATATAGAACTGATAATTTTATGGTTAGAATAACTCTTTGTTAAAAATAAATTATATAAAAGTTTTCGATAATCAATATTAGTTATAAATAAGTTAAGACCGTTAAAAATGTACACCACAACAACATAAATGAAGTTTTTTAAAGACAATCTACTTGTCGGAGGTCAAACATTCACCACTTTTCGTTATTGTTACTTTGTTACTCTAACAAAATTTATAGAAGGAGAAAAATAAATTTGTTGACCCTTTTAGAAATTCATTCTTCATTAAACTGCTGCTCTGAAGGCCCTTCTAGATGCTTCATCAATGCAACTTTACGACTTTTTCAAAAATATGTATGTATAGTTGTTGCATTATGAAAATACAAGTAGATCAAAATGTTGGATTCTAGACTCATGTTAAAGAAATATTCTCGAATATTAAAAATTAAAAATGAGTCTAACCTAGATAACTCAAATGTTCATCAATGATTTGGGACATAAAGGACAACAAATCTATGTTAATAGACATATCTTTTGTAGCTTAATATATTACTTTTATTTAGAGCAGGTTTTATTTCATATTCTTCAAATTAAGCTTGCTGAAAATAGTCATAACTCAGACAATTTTTTTTTAGTAGAGCTGAATGAGAAGGAAAAAAATAAAAACATTAAAAGGACGAAAGTTTTGTCCAAGTGAGATCATATACATACCAAACAAAAAATATTCAATACAATTTTAAGGAGACAACAAAACAGCGAGAAAAAACATACATTAAAGGGAGTAAACTATGAGATATCAAATGATGATAACAAATCATTCTAACCAGAAAAGTTCTCATGTTTTAAAATAACATACCTCAGAAAATTGACTAACACTTCAATCAACTTTCAATCCTTAAAGTATTCATAATATCGAGTGATAAAATTTAGTAAAAATAGATAACAACAACATAAAAACAAAAAAATATGGGCATGCAAAGTTATTAACTCTCAGAGGATTTTCTAAATAACACAAAATTTCATCCTTGTATGTGAAGAAATGACGTTGTTGATGAACAAATCAGAGATTTGTAAGGTTTTTTTTATTGTAATTTCAACAATTCCAGTAGAGAAAACTTGCTTGAATAATCAATTAACGTTTGTTATTTAATATGTACTAACAAATATTTATAACAATAATATTGCAGAAACATAAACAACAAAATTTAAAGCATGTACTAAAAAATAACAATTAATAATATAAGCATAAATTAATGACTGTAAAAACATACCAAGATCTGTAACAATAGAATGAAATGGAATGGAAAAAATCAAGTCCACTGAATGCACAGTGTCCCCTTAAGGAAATTATTCCCCCTTAGTACCCGAGATTTAAAAGAATAGATCCTCTCAGGAAAGAACGATCTATTCACCAGTGTATTGATACAAAAAAATGGTGTTAGTGAGTCATTCAATAGGAGCAAAGTACACAATTATTTAATTGTCCAGAAGAAGAAGAAGAAGAAGAAGTTCAAAATTTTCATTGTTTTAAAATGAGAGGAAATTCCTCTATTTAGAAACAACAAAAGATAGTGTGAACAAATGTTTATTGTGTCTTATCGGAAAGATCACAACCTTTCATAAAAGTCACAATTTTTCATAAAAGTCGCAACTCTTTATAAAAATCGCAACTCTTCATAAAAATCATAACTTTTCATGAAAGGAGAAGGCTAGTTTTGGAAATAAAATAAATTAAAAGGGAATCCTGATTTGTAGTGGCGCCACGTAGGCGAGTCTAGGGTAATCTTTTATATATATATATATATATATATATATATGATTTCTAAAAACACTTTTTCGGTTTAACTTTAAATATTATTTTCTTAAAGTTATCATATTGCTTATGTTCAGACTCTTAGTAAGTAATATTGAAATATAAAGATTATATTTTATCATTTGATTGACCAATATTAAAATAGGTGAAGAGTCGAATGATTTAGTAATTCCTCGTGAGGGAATTAATCGAGAAAATTAGAACGAAAAAAGCTTTGAATTTTTGTTATCCTTTGTCGTAATAATATTTTAGAATTTACAATGCTTACTGGGTATATCTAATATCTATAAGTGAGTATATGATATGGGTATTTAGCATAATTTTCCCCATATTTTTCAATACTTCAATTCATGTAATGTTTAGAAAAAAAAAACAATTTTTAACAAAATGTCACTAGATTTTTCTTGAACACTATTTAAGAGAAAATGAAATATTCTGAAATGGTATGAAAGTACTATGAGTAGAGTTTATTATAGATTTTGAGTGCTCAATAAAACACAAATATAAATTTATTCAAACTCTAATGTGTCTCTCAAGAGAGAATGAAACATTCCAAAATGGTAAAAACATAGGAAAGTACTATGAGTAGAGATTATTATAGATTTTGGGTGCTCCATAAAAACATGAATATAAATTTATGTAGATCTCAATGCAAATATTACAGACATAAAAATAAAAATAGGATAAACAACACAAATCTCACTAGTTTAGGAGCAAATTATTTTTCTTCAAGCGAGCTTTAATATTACGAATCTTACCTAAATTTGAATTTCGGCTATATGTATTTCAAATACATGGATCATAATTAGGTGTAATTTGTTCTAGATACATTATATCATATTATCTCGCTCACCTCTCTCCTTGTGTATTTGTATTTTAGAATATATTTGGTATATCATATACATGTATCTATTATAATTGCATGTATCTGAGGTACATAAACTATTTTGTTGGGTTCGAAAGAATCAAAGCGTCATGTGGAGACTTACAATTGCAAATTATGATAATGATAAATCAGGGGACTAATAAGACTATACTAAAAGAAACTTAATATTATTATATAGTTTGACCAATTGACCTACATATTTAAAAGTTAATATAACCCATAAAAAACTGTAGAGAGAAAATCACATCCTAAATAAAACTCTTATATGTTTATATTGTGAATGTTATTGCACGTTGTGGATGCTATTGTGTTGTGCTATGAGAAGATGGATAGATCTTCAAAAAAAATTCTCTGAAAAAAAGATCAAATATGAAAAAGAATTATATTTTCCTATTTAGGAAAAAAATAAAAGTAATTATGGTAATTTTTTAACTTTCCTTCAAATAAAAAGTAAAACTTAAATATAATAAGCAAACTAAGGCAAAACCTAACATATCTCGCTCGCATTCACTCATTTTGTCTTTCGTCTCTCTTTCTATTATAGTGTATATGATAGTAAAATATAAGGGTGTCAAATGAATGGGTTGAGTTGAAATTAGAGATATTAAAATTGGTTGAAATATAAATTGTGTTTTGGTCCTGATCCGCCTAAGTTTAATTTGAGCTCAAATGAGTTGGGCTTAAAAACGGTTTGGGTCTTGATCAGCATTTGACCCGATCGATTAAGACTTGAATGGGTTGAGATTGAATCAAATTCAAATTTTCTTGAGCTCAATCCTTCTGGGCGGATTGAGCAGGTTACCTACAAGTTGGCTCATTTTTTATACCCTAGCAAAATACATATAGTTGATTTACTTAAAATCTGCTATAAAATTAGATAATATGTAATTAGTTTAAATTATATGGAAAATTAGTAAATATTTAATCGGAATGTGTCTAGGGATGGCAATGGGGCAGGGGCGGAGGCGGGGTGGGTTGAGCTTAGCCCACAAATTTTTTAATCCGCCCCGCATAACAAACTCTTTCCTTTTAGCCGCCCCACCATGTCCTGCATAGACCCACTCCGCATGAACCCGCCCCACATAATTTTCTTAATATTTTCTTTTTATAGTTAAGTTTGATACTAAAAAGAAAATTCATAAAAATAAATTTATCTTTTCATTAAGTTGTATTAATTTAATAAGATAGTGATTTAAAATTTAATTTTTAGAGGTCGGAAAACATGTAAGAAATTGAATTATTTTTTATTAAATCATTTTCATTTACAATCTTGAATATTTTAGTACCTTCTTAATAAATAATATATATACCCACATTTCGCCCCGCCCCGCATTAATTTAAAAAAACTCACTTCAACCTGTCCCGCGTTCCACCCACATAGCCTTAAACCCGCCCCACTCCTAAATGCCCGCCCCATCGCTATCCCTAAATGTGTCAAAAGAGTTTCTGGAAATAGCGAATTTGTTTCCACGTCAAAATAACAGCACTGAACCGAAGTCCGGAAAGTTCTACATTCTTCCCTCTTCTACTGCTCTGTTTTCTAGACCCATCTCTCCTTCTCTTAATAAAACTCTACCCACAACCAAATTCCAAAAACACAAAACTTCAATCATTCAATTTACACTACAACAAACATACATATCCTCTACATAAATTTGCCTCTTATTTATCTTTCTGTCAAATATCAAATTTTGAGTTCAAGAACTGGTAGTAGAAGATGGGTGTAGATTACTATAAGATATTGCAAGTTGATAAGAGTGCTACAGATGATGAACTGAAGAAAGCTTATAGGAAATTGGCTATGAAATGGCATCCTGATAAGAACCCAAATAACAAGAAAGAAGCTGAGGCTAAATTCAAACAGATCTCTGAAGCTTATGAGGTACTTAATTCACAATTCTTGTTCTTGATTTTTGAATAAAGCTGCTAACTTTATGTTTTATTCTGTTAATCACTGCTAGTTTAGGCTCTTTCTTGATTCCCAATGCTTTGATTCTTGAAATTTGTTTAATAGGGTTTTCAAGTATCTTTTCAAGATTGTATTTTTATGTTGAAATTGTGTTGCAGGTTTTGAGTGATTCACAGAAAAAGGCAATTTATGATCAGTATGGGGAAGAAGGCCTGAAAGGTCAAGTGCCACCACCAGATGCTGCTAATGGTGGACCTGGTGGGGCTACATATTTCCATACAGGTGATGGACCAAATGTGTTTAGATTCAATCCAAGAAATGCCAATGATATCTTTGCAGAATTTTTCGGGTTTCAAACCCCGTTTGGTGGTGGGATGGGAGGCGGTGGTGGTGGGATGGGAGGTGGTGGTGGTGGGATGAGAGGTGCAAGGTTTTCTAGTCCAATGTTTGGGGATGAGATCTTCAGTTCATTTGGAGAAGGCAGACCAGCAATACGTAAGGCGCCACCGATTGAACGAACAGTCCCTTGTAGTCTAGAAGAACTTTATAATGGGACAACTAAGAAGATGAAGATCTCTAGGGAGATTGCTGATGCAAGTGGGTAAGTATACTGATCAGAATTTTCAGATATGATATGCTTGTTACTGTTTATTTGGCTTGTATTGTTATGTAGTCATGTTTATCCTTTCTGTTACTTTATAATTATGGTCCCTGCTTGGTTAATTTATGAATTAGTATCTGTTGAGTTCATTGAACTTCAATGAATGGATCTTTTGCTTGTTAGTTGTCGAATTCTTGTTTAGCCGATCCCTCTCTTATATCTCGTATAACTGTTCACTATGGAGCAACCTGATTGTATTTGCTGCACAAGTTTTTGTTGTGTTCTTTAAGTATTTGTGTTTAATTTGTGCCCAAGATGAATGCAAATATAGGCGTCGGGTGGAGTTCTTACTTCCAAATTATGCTTGAATGTCAATTGTAGGTGTATTATTATAAAAGAATGAGTAGGATAGGAGTAATAGCTTAAATGTATATTCTGGTTTGCTGAACATTCATGAGCTTCATGGACCAAAAACTGTGCTCGTAATTTGTGGCCTAGATGAATGTGAATATAGGCATCGTGTGGAGTTCTTACTTCCAAGTTATGCTTGAATGTCAATTGTAGGTGTATTATTATAGAAAAACTTAAAGGCTTAAGTCATCTGCCCACTTAAAATTGTTCACATAATTCACCTAGACACCTCAACTAGGGTAGGGGTTGACCTATGGATCACTTTTACCGTTCAAAACATGTACTTATTAAGTACTTTTTGGTGACATGGCATCATGAGTGTAATACACATCTAAGAAAGCATGTGAAGCCATAAAAAAAAATGAAAAATGCAGACCAATCAAAAATAGACATATCAACATTAGAAAAATCATAATTTGAACATATAAAAAATAAAAATCCCTAGCGTCATCTTACCCAATTTGTCTTCCCCTCGACTTCTCAATCCAATATTCTCATTAGGCAAATTCCTTCGCCACCATCCCTTGACACACCCCTTTTCCATCTAATCCTTCATTCTTTCTTTCTTTCTAGCATCATTCCGCCATAATCAATGTCATCGTTGTTGTTTCCTTCATCGGAAAAACATCAATTAAATAGATGACCAGTCAAAACACAAAAAAATAAAAGAATTTACTGATAAAGATTATCATTTGAGTTGTAGAAGAGAGTTTTTTTAGAAATAAAAATCAAATTGAGTCAAAAACAATTCCGGCGGAACTCCATTTTTTCTGACAAGACTAATATGAATCTAAAATTATTTTATTTTCTTAGAAATCGTTAAAAGAGAGGAGGTAGGGGTGTGGTTATCGGAGTATGTGTGGTTTCAGCCGGAGGCGGCTGTGTGTGTAACTATGTACTGACAAAGAAGAACATGGGAAGGATAGACGTCGGGGTTGGGTGGGTGCATGTGGTGTTCTGGCAAAGTAGAAAAGGGGGAGAAAAGTTTTTCCTTATTTTTTTGCTGAATACATAGTGTTTTTTTTTTTTTTTTAATATATCTTTTAATTGTTATTATGGGCCTAAGGCCACATGTCTTTTTCTGATTAATTACTATGCCACGTCATTGCGAGTGTATAACACACAATTTCTATTTTTAGTTGATTGTCAAAAAAATGTTCACTAGGTATTGCCTATTTTTTTTAACTAATAAAGGTGTTCAATTGGAACAAGCTTAAAACTTAGATGTACACGGACAACTTTATACGTGGTTACAGATGACTTAAGCCTAACTTAAATGTATATTCTGGTTTGCTGAACATTCATAAGCTTCATGGACCAAAAACTGTGCTTGTAATTTGTGGCCAAGATGAATGCGAATATAGGCATCGTGTGGAGTTCTTACTTCTAAATTATGCTTGAATGTCAATTGTAGGCGTATTATTATAAAAGAATGAGCAGAGGAGTAATAGCTTAAATGTATATTCTGGTTTGCTGTACATTCATGAACTCCATGGACCAAAAACTGTGGTTGTAGCTATAACTTCTCAATTATTCATTGCTGTAGAAACATATAAAGGAACAGTGTAATGTCCAACTTTGTTCATCTGGTCGAATTACATGAAGTTGTCACTATTGCTGTTGATATTCTGACACTAGTTTTGTGTGCAGGAAGACTTTACCAGTAGAAGAAATTCTAACCATTATAATCAAACCTGGCTGGAAAAGGGGAACTAAGATTACATTTACAGAGAAAGGAAACGAAGAGCCAAACGTTCTTCCTGCAGATCTCGTGTTCACAATTGATCAGAAACCACACAGTGTTTTCACAAGGGATGGGAATGACCTTGTAATCAATCAGAATATCTCACTTGTTGAAGCATTAACAGGCTACACGGCCCATGTAACGACGCTTGATGGAAGAAAACTGACTATTCCTATCAACAAGGTAATACACCCAAACTATGAAGAGATTGTCCCAAAGGAAGGAATGCCAATACCCAAAGATCCTTCCAAGAGAGGGAATTTGAGGATCAAATTTGATATCAAGTTCCCTACAAGGTTAACAGCAGACCAGAAGACTGGAATTAAGAAGTTGCTTCCTTCCTAGGCCAAACCCATAGCATCTTTACACAGTCTGTGTACTGTTTTAGTTACTTTCTTTTATTATTTACTATCTTGGGTAATTGGTTCCCTTGTAGTGTTTGCATATTATAGGTTAGAATTGTCTGTGTAAGTCAATAAATATGTGATAGTAATAAAGTATTTTGACATTTTGTAACTCTTCAACAGTTCTCTTTTGCTGAAGTTGGAGTCTAATGTGTATGATAAATGTATCGTCGACTCCTCATGTACTTTGCAGAGGGAGGTGGATTATTTAAGTGAAGCACAAACTTGCATTGTGAAATCTTGTAGCTTCGCAGATAGGTTAACTATAGCAAGAACTAATTTCAACTTTTATCCAAACACTTTATGAAATCTACTTTCTTCAATGCTAAAAAGGTTTAAATGCTTACGTACTTATCGACTACATTTCATTAGTCTCGAGTCTAACCGGCCACCGTAACAGGGAAGTCATTACTTCAAACGGTATTGAGTTTTTGCAATTATCACAAGAGTGAGAGGTAAAATAATAAACCACAATGAAGCAAAAAATATTGACTAACAAGCTATCATTTAGATATGCCACCAATCATTAAACATTGAAGTAAAAATGATCAGAAAGGTGCAACTGTAAAATTTGACATAGATGATTTTGATCACCAACAGCCCCATAATAGACGATTGCGCGATGGTATTTGAACTCCGACTAACTGTCATTTTTTTATACTATTGTTCTATGATGATAAAATGTAACAAAAACTCTGCTCCTTTAACACTATACACAAAGACAAGCCAGCTCTCGGGCTTCATCTCAAAAGAATACCAAAGTTCCTTAAAAAAAGAACGAATGCATCACACCAGACCTCTGTGTTCTGGCGATCAACCATCAGAGCTATATTGCAGTTGTCAAGCCCCACAAAAATCTTGGCAACCTCAATCACTATAATCTTCAGACTCTGAAGAGTCCGACTCTTGATCCTCATTGACATCCCCATCCCTATCTGAGTCGTCATCATCCATGTTAACATATCTTTCCAGATTTTGACCATGGCTTCTGTATCTATCAGCGTTGTCATTGTCATCATCTTCATCATCATTGTCATCTTCAATTCCATCACCAGCAGAAACAACCTGATCCTCATCTGACATATCCATTAAATCACTCCTGTTAAAATCATATGTATTTTCAGGGGCACTATCATCAGATTCAGCAGCTTCCATACTAATACTATTATCATTTGTGGCTTCTATTCCTTCCATATTCATGTCAAACTCTTCCGTCACATGCTTTCTAGGTGATACTACAAGACTTAGTCGGCTGCTTCTGTCACCCAAATAATCTGGTTGAGCCTCTTCAACAATTTTCTTTTCTATTCTCCTCTTCCTGACAGTTCGGCGACCTCGTACATGTCTCTGCCCATGCGTTTCTCCCTGCTTAATAAGAACTTGAGTTAACGTCTCACTAGGCCTTACAACAGCTCTGCCAGACTCTGGTGGTTTGCTAGTAGTTCCTTTCTGCAGCTTTCCACGAGGACGACCGCCTCCCCGCCCACGAACAACTTGCCTACTTCTTGAGCTGCTAGGCAAATTGCTGAGATAATCCCAGTTTTCCTCTCTCATTAGTCCATGATCCATCACTGTTGGTTCTACCTTTTGCAGATCTTTCAAAGAAGCATACCCCAAAGATGGCTTCTGCATGCAAGAAAAAATTAAGTCATCAAGATGATTCAGAAGAAAGAACATCATTAACGAAAAATATAGCATTTATTATATAGTCACAGGTATTATCTGCAGTCCTAGATGCGATTAGCCAGTGGATGATCAAATGTTGGACCATGTACAAGTTGAAAATTTTTCTTTCACCAAATAAATCCACAAAGACAGTAGCATGCAGTGCAAATAAACATGGATAAACAGTAAAACTAAACATAATTAATAACACCAATTACTTAAATCAGAAGGAAAGACAACTCAACTGGAAGGCAATCTACTTTATTTTTCAACTCAGCCTCAGTTTTCTGCTGAGAATCATAGGATATGGAGGAATCAAGCTCCAAAAGTCTGAGAGCCACTGCAGAGGTGGTCTGAGGTATCCATGGGAGCTGTGGCACAGATTCAGGGTAAGTAGATTCACAAGCAGCTTTTCTTGATAAAGCACATAGACCCATCAATTCTTCTGCAGTCTCATAGTCAGCAGACAAGTAATCACGCTTGATGACGCCCTCTAACTGAGTCAGAATCTGCCCAAAAAAAAATTAATCAAGAACCATTTCTTCTTGCAGCTTCTGAATTTGGAGGGGATGTATAGGAACAGGTTCAGCAACAGCTAACAAATCAGCCGAACTATCTGAATTTGCCATATGCTTTCTGGCGAAGTACAGAAATTAGATGATCCAAGCATCATTAACAAAATAACTGGTTTGAGGAACAACCATGCAGGAGTAAAACCAATTCCCAGATGGGGGATAACCTTCACTTTTATATTCTACTCTTTCCCCCCTCTTTTATTCAAAAAGGTAAGAAGAGAACTCACTAGGGAAGAAATCCTGCCAGTTCATTATCATACATAACAGTAGCATATATATTTATTTCACCTTAATTCAACATCATAAAAAAAAATTGTACCTTGACAAGACACTTCAATCCGTAAGCCTAAATCAGACTGACCCAAGAAAATGAAATAGACAAATATATAATTACTGTCCAAATAACAATGATTAATGATGGGGTACAGATGAGTCCCAAAGCATATTCTCGTAGTAAACTTGCACATGTCAAGAAAAAAAGAATCTTCAACATTCTTGGAAATTCGAGAAGTAATGCATTTCATAAAAAGAACTAAAAATCATATTTGTTTATAATCAAACAAATCTAAAAAAACATTTAAAAACTTGTAAGTAAACACTAGACTCTCGAACAGTAATCCCATATAAAACGAGTCGAAGGGAGTGAGATACCTGGAGAAGATCCTCAGGAGATGACGAATTTTGCAGTTTCAGGCCCCATGTCTTTCTACAGTCTTCTGTCCAAGATGATTGAAGTGCCTCATATGGCACACAAACCTGTGCATTCCAGCAACAAAGTTAATACTAAATATCATGCAATAAGAAACTAAAAACTGTCAACAGATTGTGCCTCAAATCACATATGTACTTCATGTTCATATGTCTGTGCAGACATAGGAAAGATAAATACAGAAGGAGAAGAGTGAAGGCAGACAGCGTAACAGAAAACCAGATTCTTGGAGATATATCTCAAAAATCTCACCTCAGTGAAACTTAATACGGCCTTCATTAATCTTACTCTTACAGGACAAGAGTTTGAAACCACCAAATTATTGTAATCAATTTTCAGATTGTCCATAGAATCCATTGCCTGCTCAAGGAACTTGCCGTTTATGTCAACTTCGCAACTCATCTTGTTGCAAGAAGGGCAAATACCCTCTTCAGAATGGTAAGAATCTAAACAGTGGCCACAAATGCCCAAAAGTGGCAAGCACCTTTTCTTCCCATATCGCATGGCACATAAAATTGATGAGCTGAGACATTCTTTCCACATCCAGATCTGAAAACCTTGGTATCTCTGTAAGGCATTCTTTTTCTCTTCCTCATTCCTCCCGAGCTCAATTTTAAAAGACGAAGATGTTTCCCAGCTATCAGAACTCACGCCATATATGGCACTGCCAGGACTGTCTGCACTTGCACCAGATGTTGGGTTAGAACTAGCTCCACAAGACATGTTTTGCCGTGCGCACCCCTTGAAAGGACCCTCAATCTTTTGTAACATAATATGCAAATGTGATTCCCTAACCCCTCGAGTATCCAAAGAAGCCAAAAGACAATCAAATGCCTGCAGGTAAAATAAAGGATTAGTAGATAAACAGGTAATAGCTAGGTCTGATATTCTTAGGACAGACAAGACCTTGCTAAGATCTATATAACTACATATAGGGTGTTTCCCTGACCCCGATAACTTTCTAGTCCAGAAAAGCAACAATTTCCACAACACTTGTTGAGTATTACCAGACATGTAACTCTCTCTAAACTACAGATTCATCCAGGGTCTTCATTTACCAGACATTGTCAATTGTTATATCTTGTTCAGTCATAAGTTGCCATTTCTTACACCTAAATACAGAAAAAACTCTTTGAAGAAATGCAAGGTAAGGTTGCATACAATAGAGCCATTTTGGTCAGACCCATCCTTGGACCCCCCCACGCACAGCGTGGTGCACCGGGCTGGCCTCTTCTTCTTTTTTAAAACCAAAATAGTGCAAGCATTTTCCCTTGGGTAAAATATATATTCAGCCAACTAAACCTACTTTGACATTCTAACAGCGAAGTGCATTCTAAAAAATAATGAAAGGAGCATACCTCTTCAGTGTCAATAAGTTTCCAGCAGCCATGAGGTGATTCAACAAATATCCTGCCAGAACCAGGATCTTCGCTAGAACCAGAGGCAACAAATAGCCAGTAACGATTGCGTCTGCGGTCTTGACCTAAAGGCAAGGACCTGTACACATACATCTCTTCTGCTTTGTGGCCAATGAAAGATTTTAACTGCATGCGTGACCTTTCTGCTGTATTCCCACTTGGTACAGCAAATTGACCCACAAAGGTTTCTTGTGCGGCTGAACTCTTCTCAGCAGGAATGCTTTCAAAGTGGTTCTGAAGATTGTCTACTATACCAGCAGAGTCATCCTTTACCAGTGTGGTTGGTGATGTCCCTTGATTTTTATTGTTTGGATATCCCAATGGGCTTTGGCTACCCTCAACCACAACATTGAAGGAACTATCATTAAATTTATTGATTGTCTCCTCCTTCAATCGTCTTTTATCCAATTGGGATTCAGCCCACATCTGTTTTTTCAAAGCATTTGCTGCATCCAGACGGTCCTACAAAACCATCTTCGTTAGATAGCTGAAAGAGACAGTAATGGAATAATGGTCAATAATGATAAATTTACCAGATTTATTACCTCAAGAATTGCACGGATAGAATTTCCTTCATTTGCTATGCCAATCAAGGCAACAAGAGCACTTAGACGCTCCTCAACACATAGGTCAGAGTATTCACCTTCAGCGAGTCCTTGAATCCATGGCTCACCTGCTTTGGTCTCATCAATTTCTGAACAGTCTTGGCTAGGGTTACTTCCCGCAATACCTATAAAAGTGCATCAACAGATAATGAAAAATAGTGTTTTCAAAGAACTACTACAATGATGTGCTTTCACATTAAAAAAAAGCAAATAAAGCATAAAAAAACAACAGTAGTTAAAACCATGTCCTTACCAACAACATCAACTCTAATTTGTTGTCCAATCTCATCAGATAGCTTACTTTTTCCATTCACCAAGCAGGTGTCAAGTAGGCTGCTTTGTTCGTTATTCTTGTTAGCACCATATGAGGTACCCAAGTCATCGACTTCTGGACCTTCAGCAACTTCACCTTCACCTTCAGAATCATCATCTCTTTCTTCATCTTCAGCATTTTGTCCAGAGAGAAATCCATTAGCATATCTTTGTATTTTCTCCTTGGCTGCTGAAATAATTGCGTCAGCATCAGCAGGATCCGTCCTGAAAGCAAGTCGAACATTGTACGTTGAAGGAGCAATTCTTTCAAAAAGTATTGGATCCCTTGACAAAGCAACAGATATAGAGGCTTCTGGAGTCTTGCTTGTTGAAAGGTCACGTAATCCAGATTTCTGTAGAACAAAGCATAGAGAAGAAATTAACAAGAAATCTTCAAACAAATCGAACCAGATTAACATGAGACAGTGACAATGTGCATCAAGAGAATAGTTACTTGAATCCTTTCCGCAATATCTAGAACATTCAAGCCCTTGTCTCCCTCGAGAGCAAGAACATGGTAAGCAGCAAATTTCACAGTCCCTGGTGTCAACCGATGCCTGGATTTGCGTTGCGACATAAAACCTTTTTCTTGCATAATTGCAACAGCATTAAGAGCTGCCGAACCACTTCGAAGATTGGACACAATGTCTTCGCAACCTTTAATCTGCATAATTAGGGAACATTACCATAATTAGACATAGTGCACCATCCATTTGACGTAGAATGTCAAAGAACGGATACAGAGCATTCTACGATAAGAGGGAGCTCTCTGATGATTATCTTAGAATTACCATTTAACCGCAAACCAGCATCTCACAAAACAACAACAATTAAGCTTCAATTCAAAGCAACTAAAGGTTGACTATGACCACGGAGTTCCATTTTAAAACCCTATCACATAGGTCCAAAAGGTAAAGCTTCTAATTGATTCAAGAACTATGCAATATCAGCTAATTGAGATAGTTGGGAGAGCAATAACTTGGGATGATGGACTAAAAGGTGGAATAATTTATGGCTAGGGAGCTAGTTTCGGTGATAATCCATCAGTAGCAGATTGATTTTCCCACTGTCATCCAACTTTGTACCAGCATTTCAATAAGCAAACCTACATAGCCCCATATATACCAACATTTTCTTTTTTTTTTTAACAGTTGTGTGTGGGCCATCTTACACTCGCCTCGACTATTCCACCTGCTACCTCCCACCAACAGGAACACCATGTGCCTCTGCTCACCTAACCTTGGACAAATGGGAAAAAATCACCTAGTCTAGGTTGTCTATCCTGGAATTTGACCCTAGTCTCCCCTAGTTTTTACCCACTTCACTGACTGCTAGGTCACACCCTTTGCTGAGACACATATACCCCAACATAACATGCATCTACATGAAAGAAACAATGGTTGAATAACACAATTGGAAGAAGAAACAGTCTGAATCCTAGTGGTACAAGATGATTCAATCAAGACCCGAGTATCTTGACAAAAAATGCTGTGCTATCAACTGAATCTGCTATGATCAAAATTAGGCAGATTAGCTAATGGATCATGAACTTGGGCTGATATTATACAAGACCATATATATGGTAGAACCATAGAAATAGCACCGCCATGGCACCACCAGAATGAAACATAAGATAATGACTTGACACAACACAAAATAGCTTAGAAGAAGGCATCTATCCAAATTGCAACTACTGTCCTATGGCAATAGCAGAGAGCAATTACAAAAAAACATCTCAAGTGAGTTTTTGAAGTATACATCTCATCAAAATAACCAATTACTAAGAAGTTCACTATGTCTCCCATCTGCAGCAAACCTATGTCAAAATATCCCCTTGCTTAGATTACTATAAAATATTATATCTTAAGCCACAGGAAAAAATAGAAGCCACGATATATCGCTAAGATGAAAATGAGGACAGCAAAAGGTGCACCTCATCAGAATCATTCAAACAAGTGCGTTCTCTCTTTTTCTTCAATGGAGGTCCAAATCCAGCAGAGAGTGCAAATTGGCGCAGTACTTCAGACCACGTCAAAGGATTTAAGAGCCTCTGCCAATTGCGTATGTCAAAACCCCAAAGATATGCCTGTAAATGAAGTCCACAAACTGGTAAGCTTTGATCATCCCACAATAGAGTAAATTGTGTTCTAAAGAGCAAGTGTGCACAGCAGTGATTACCCCTTCAACTATTTGAGGATGTCCACCTTCAGGATTGACAGCACTATACTGATTTGTCCCAGGCCCACCAGAAGGAGTTCGAGCAACATCTTCAATATCTTTTATAATCAGTTTCAAAAGAGCAATTTGTATCTCAGCCAACAATCTGGAATCCTGAACAGAGAACAATTAAACTATGGCAATCAGACCCCCATCCAGCCTTTTTAAGAAGATAAGTAAATGTGATAGTCCACAGGACTTTGCAGAAAAAGTAACTCAGAACGTTAGTTCACGATTAACTTTAGCCAAAGGTACTCACATAGTCATGGAAAGCTTGAAGAAATTCGTCAAGAGTGAAAGGCCAAAGCCCGAGAATGTCTGCAAAATTTAAGCAGAATCTCCAAGCCTGTAAAAATCAAAAGGTTTGATGTTTAGTTCAAAGGCACTAAGAGATCTGACTCAAACACAAAAGAACAAAATCAAGATAAGACTCATACAGAACTTGGTTTAGAGCACAAATATGTTCTTCACTCCTTTTCCTTGTTTTATCATCCTTCCTTTAGTTTGGTGACTACTATTTTAGTTTTCAACAATTACCATCCATCCAAGTAAAAATGACCTATTTTCCACTTTGGTCTGCCAATAAATACTGACCCTGTTTCTTTAAATCCTAAATTTCACTCCCTCCGAAAATTCAAACTTATATAAACCAAATACTACTCTACATCATTTTAAACTAAACGTATAACGTCCTTTTAAGTATTAACAGTTTCTCCACAACTCAATTAAATAATCAAATGAATTTTTTTAAGCCACAGGTCAAAGTCATTTCAATGAGAGAGGGCACATGACACTACCAGATTGCTAGTAACATTTCTAAGACCCTTAATATTGATGTTTAAGTAATACTCTTAGAAAAATCAATTAAGATAAACTTGGAAAAGATAGGAATTCCTATGCTAAATTGACTAGAACATTGACTTTTGACTCGATATAACCAGGAAGAAGAAAGAAGCCTCTGTCCATACTTTGACTATTCTAATCTGAAATATAAATAAGTTTGTAGTGATGAGTGGTTTAAAATCCTTTGGCCAACCAACGATTAAGTTTAGATAAGCAAATAGGAGTAGATATGTGGCTTAGATAATCATCAAAATTAGTGGTCATTGCTTTAATCTGCAAAAGCAGGAAATACTTCATAAATAGAAGAATAAAAGAAAGATCAGTCAACTAGTGATGTAGACAAATTTAAATGATGAAGCAGCATACCATAAGAAGATTCCCAACATTGTCATCTGAAGCAATCCAGGGTTGGATGGAGAATGGTTTTTTCAATTGAACAGACTTGGGAGGGAATTCACACAAAGATTCTGGATCACATAAGACAGATTTCAGCAACAGACCAAAAACTTTATGACCTTTGCAAATAAGCAGCTTAAATAAGGCAAAGGCGAGAGAAAAATGAATAATATGTAAATTTTCTACTTCAGACTGGATTATATATAAGACTTTGAACCAAATTCCAGGTGATCATTGGCTTTCCTGGAAGCCCTACCATCTAGCATGCTCTTTGTAAGGAATACAAGATAAAAATGCGACTTAAATGAGATTTCAACATATGCTATTACCTAATCTTGAACTAAAGCATTAAAACTAAAAATAGCATGCAGAATTATTTTTTATAGAAACGGTCAAGTTAACAAACTCCTACCTCTAAATGACTCAAGGTTCTGCAAAGTGTCATAATTAAGAGATGCAATTGATGGTAGCCCTTTGCTAGAGGCAGCCAGATCCATAAGTTCCAAGCGCTCATCCTCGATCAGCTCCATTGATTCTTTAGCAATTCTGCGTGCCATTGCCTTCTCCATAGCAGCCTTCTGTTTTGCAGCTTCTCTCTCTTTTCGTAGCTCATCTTTTTGCTTTTTCCTCTCCACCTAAAGATTACAAAACCAATAGTACCGGGAAGAATCCAATTAGCAGATTTTGAAAGATAAAAAGAAAGCATGGGGAAAACAAAATTCTCATTTTGAATACCTACCCTCACGAGCTCCCTCTGCAAAAACTTCTCTCTCCTCTCCATTTCACGTTTTTCCTCGCGCTGAAATCGCTCCTCCTTCCTTTGCTGTTCACGCATCAGTCTTTGTTCTTCCTTTTTTCTTTCACGATCCTGTTTCTCCATGTCCTTTTTCATTTGTTCTTCCATCTTACAAGAAAATATTATAATATCAGTTGTAGAAACAAAAAGAAATAGTTTTCCAATGTTCACACTTTTAAATTAAGATTCAGAAGCTACACATCCAGAAATGTAAATATTCCGTACTTTCCGCCGTAGAAGATCTTGTTTCTCAAGTTCTTTCCGCATCCGTTTTTCATTGGTTTGAACTTCCCTTCCCATTCCAAATTCTTCACTCTGCAAGAAACCAACAATTAAGCCTACTGCGAAAGCAAAGAGAATAAAACAGCATGGGGCGTAGTGCTTCTATGACCGCAAGAAGATAAACTTCTGAAGCTTCAACTTACCTTGCGCTTCCGATCCAATTGCAACATGTCCTCATTACCAGGGACGAATTCATTATCCCGCGAAGGGGATAGAAAGCGTCTCTGCCTGCTCGGCTGAGACATCATACTGATGCTTTGACCTTCAACACCAGACTCCCTAACAAAATGTCCATTCCGTTGCATGGTTGCCACGTTTTTAGAAGGACCGTCAACAGACAAATCATAAGGGTAAGGGGCTGCGATTTGTCCATATTTATCAGATACAATCTTGGGCTCAGCAGGTTCACGATGACCATTTGTCAGAACCTGAAGATAAAGTAGAACTAAGCTTGACCATCAAATTGACCTGCTAATAAATCTCACTTTCAAGTTTTACCATTGACATGTTATTATCCAAAACTAGCCAGTCACATGGCACATTTTATACTACCCCCTAGATAACAACCATGAAAGACAGCAGCATTGCAGCAATCACACAAATTGATAGTGAAAAAACCAGCCCATTATGCAATGACTTCACCAACAGATATAGAACAATAGCCCAACAAAAATTTACAGATCCTGAGGCTAAATCATGACGGTAAATAAGCCACACAATTATTTTAAGCTAGGAGAATGAAAAGAAATAAATTATTTGCAAAGTGACCAAACAGAGGGTCTAAGAAAATCCAGTGGAGCATAGGAGAAGAGAGTAGCTCCTCAAGATGATAGAAAGGATAAAGATACAATATATTACACGTCCTACAAGGCTATAACCACTCAAAGGCGCAATGTGAAATCGCAAGAGACTGATCTCTTTATACATACCGGAGAAAGAGAGAGAGCTGATCCAACATTAACTTTAGCATCATATGGTCCATACAATTTGCTGTCAAAAGATTGTCTGTAATGGTCCGTACGTTCTTCCAAATCTGTGCCATAAATGAAAAATAAAAGATGTAACAAATCAGAAAAGCAATCCAAAAGAATTGGCTTTAAAACGAAAAGGTCTGAACAAATTATTGTAAGGCCACAGGTCGATAGCAGATGACACATGAACAATAAACCCAAATGATAAGAGGCTCCTAGGGAAACAAATATGAAAACGTTAACATTGTTAAACAACCAGCATTCTGTGAAGTAACACACGGCAGGGGAATGAGTAGAATCCCTTGGTCATGTTTCTCATATTAGTGAGGCATTGTTCAGGATAGCAACTCACAAAGCAGTGTTTTGATAAATACAGTAAGGTCTTGATCTCATTTGATATTCACATAAAGTCAAGGATATTCATTACTTCTATCATTCACATCAAGTTATTACTGCTCTCCCTCCCAAAGGCAAATCAATAGGAGGCAACAAGCACTCCAAAGAGCAACTTACAAACATATATGATGATATAATCTCATAAAATTTGGGGAGGAAAGTAACAAGCAATAACATTAGGCATTCAATGATCCAATGTTTTATTTGAAAATAATCTCTTGCCTGAAAAGATACTCAAATCCCGTTTGGACTTATTTAACACTCAACTTTACAGAATTAATGTTCTGTTTAAAAATGTAATCATTTTAAGAAAATAAATATGCATTCACAAGCATACTGCGATAACATCATAAACTACACCTACAAAGACATGGAAAGATGAGAACATGTAGAACAATACAAATTGTCAAATTCTTTCATTTCAATACTAATATCCAAATTTAGAAGATAAACACCATACATGCATTTATATTATAAGATCTCTAATAACATGAGTAGGTTAATTTACCAATAGGTATCCCAAATGCACCAGGTGGCAGCTCATCAAACTCCACCCCAATAATAGGACCATCCTCACGTAAAGGTTCTCCTAATTGTGCCTCTATACAAGCTATTACTCGTCGCTCCATTGCCCTCCTAGGTGATTCATAAGATCTTATGGACGGTGCTGGCATATCATCTCCATTATCAAACCGACTTGACCCTGACCCTGACCCTGACCTTGAAACTGATCCTGAGCCACGGTCACTAGCAGCTTCAGCAACCACTAAATCCTCTCTAGGTGACTCCGGCAAATTTCTCTTACCACCTGTCCCACCAGCGCGTGGCTTCTTTTCTGTCCCCCCTGATGTGTTTTTGTCCTTCAACCTCCTGTGACAAAACCACATCTGCAATTGCCGGTCCGTTAGACCTAATTTTTCTGACAGCTCGGCGCGAATGGCCTCAGATGGATATGTCTCCACTGCATAAACAACAAAGCAAAACAAAAGAGAGTTCATGTCAAATATCACAATTACAAAAACACAAACACAGTAATAGATTTGATAACTAAATGTTAACATCAGTCCACGCATGGGGGAATCGCAGAACCTATTATAAAGACCAATTTTTTGTCCATCGATCTCTATGTCTATGACAGCATTCAAACACATTTACATGCAGAGTAGAAAAATATTACACAAGAATAGCATATCCGACAATAACATTAATCCCAAAAATTCCCTCTCCGCACAGAGCACAATCAATAGGCAGAAATACACAACATACACTAATATTAAGGCACTACCAAAGAACCATAATGGTAGAATCCACAGAAAGACCCAAAATTTCACCCATCTCCTAAAAACTAGCATAGGATCCCCATCCCAGTTGTTTCCAACTACATAATATGCAAAGTAGATACAACACAAAAGAGTTCCACATCAAATCATCTTCCAATCTCATTATACATAGTACACAAACACCTATGAACAGCCTAAATCTCCAAAATTTCCCACATCTACACACGATTTAAACAACCCCAGATCAAGAATCAAGAAAATATCAAGTCCAAAAGTAAATAAAAAGAAAACATACTAGCATAGACCCTTTCTAGGGTTTCCAGTTGAAAGGGAGTCTTCATCTGCCTCTTTGGCTTCTTGGGTCCTTCAGATGAACTCTGAATAACGTTCCTATTGCCTTCTCCATCCGACCCACCATCCATTTTTTCAGATCTTTCTTGAAGAAAACCCTAAAAATCCAATCTTTATTGAAAGAAAAACAACCCCGTTACAGATAGGTAACTATATATTCTTCCCGTGATAACCAAGAACACATGGAGAAAAGAAAAATCTAAAAAAGAAGAGGTAAATAATAAGAATAAATGAAAAAGAGAGAAACAAAAATAAACCCAATACAGAAGAGAGGCGATAGAAGAAGAAGAAATTGAATAAAAAGGAACAGTATAGTAGAACAAGTCCCTCTTGTTTGTTCCAAATTCCATGTTCTTTCGGTGTAATTCTATAATTTTTAATTTTTCCCAAAAAAAAAATTTTGTTTTTTAATTTCAAAAACACGTTATTACAATTTAACATGTACATACATGTAATGTTGTAATACAACTTTCTTTTGTTGTTTAAAACAAAAAACTCTTTGAGGTTTGAGTCTTTTTTTTCTTATTTTTTTGACAATGAAATCAACTACTATGTGTTTGTTTCATTGATTGAGAAGCCACTTTTCTCTCTCTCTTTTTCATTTTTTGTATTTATTTATTTCTATTTTTATTAAAAGTTGGACTTTCTGGGTTTTTTGGTACTTTCAAGTTTATCTTCACTCACATATTGCTCCAAGAATCTTCTCTTTTCGGGTGACTAATCCGATTTGTGAGCCTCACGAATTTGTTTAAGTGGGCTCCACTTCTTATGAGCCTAATACATATTGTCTTCATCAAAGAGAGTAATTTCAAGAAAAAAAATCATTTTTGATTGCCTATTTAACTACCACTCAATAAAAGTATTATTAATCTTTTTAAAAAATCAAATTCACATGATTGATTTTATCCAAGTTTTACATGCATTTCACAAATTGATGAATGACATTTTTATTTTTTTGTGATATATGAAACTTTATTTTAAATTTTAATTTATTTAGAGTAAATTTGGGTATTGATTTGTGTATTAAGATATCAGTCAATTTCTATATGCATTTTAGTCATACATGAAATATTAAAAAACACGTGATTGAAGATTTAATCGATTTTACATGTATCTCAATAAAAAATGTATGAAGTTAGTTTTGGCAAGTCAGGTAAAAAAATTTAATCAGGAATATTTAAAATTTGACTTTGTCAAGTCTATACCTTCAATAAATAAAAAAACACTTAGCATGATATTGACGAGTCATGCCAAACTTCAAGTGCAAGTATATTATGTTTCACGTTCATAAAGTCACGATTCAAATACGAAAGTCCGAAACTATCAAAGTTCAAACGTAATTGTCTGGAATTTTGTTTGAAGTTGATAAACTTATGAAACAATAATTTTAGATAATAGATTAATTGACGGACCTAAAAGTGAATATTTGTGCACTTCACTGAAATTTGAGTTCTAGTTAAATTATAAATATTATATGTGTATTTGCACTTAATTGCTAATATGACTATTTAACAATTATAGCAAATTAGTATATCATCTTCTCAATTGTAGCCATTTAAATGGGTACAATTGATCTCTTCTACCCTCTCACCCTATCCACACCCACACAACTCAAATTAGAATAGATATACCTATGTCTATTATTATTTTTATCTTTGCTCTTTCCATTTTTTCCTATAGATATTCTTATGTTTTTTTTTCTCTCTCTCTAAAATTATCACAAATTCTATACTACATTGTATATGACTTTTTATCTTCTTCTCACTAAATATAGTATTGAATAATGTCTTTTTTGCTCACATAAACTTTGCCACAAACACTCAATGAAAATCTTCTCTTTTTTCTTTTATAAAAAAAAAATTATATAATTGGTGTGAATTTTTTTATGATTATAGCAGACATATAATTATATATCAGATTTAAGTTATTTGTATGTCATCGACGCGAAATGAATATATATCATGATATATAAAATGTATATATAATATACGTTTAGTGTATGATGGAGTTATAAGATCGTATGTCTTTCTATGTCATTTAACATACATCGACTCTCACATGATGTTTACAATTCATAAAAATAACATACAAATACATATAACATTGTTGATGGTGAATCGTACCAGTTTAAACCTTTTGGATTGAAATGAATTTACTGTTGATGTGCGAATTTGTTGTTGGTTCCTTTTCTTCGTCCTCCTTTCCCTCTTCCTTTCTCTTGTACAGAAAGAAATTTTGTATGATTTGCGATAAACAAGTATGTTGTTTTTCAGTGATGATTATAGAGATTTCTGATGGCGATGTGGTGATGGGTTGATACGGCAAGGTTTTGCAAGAAGAAAAGATATAAAGACATAGAAGAAATGAAGATCTTCAATCCAAATTATAGAATTTATCAAAGACTCTATATATATATTCTAAGAGATGTTGCAATTTTAGGTGTGATTTTTTTGTTAAATGGGATAATTAAGTTTTCAATTTTATTCTTGAAATAAAAAAAAATCTATTTTCAATCTATACAACACTTACATCGAAGTTTGACATATATAGCAATAACAAACACGTGTTTCCTATGAAATAGTGGTAATGAATACGATAAGTACTTGCTAAAAAGTTAATGAGATTATTATAACACAGTTACAAGGAAGACAAATTAATTTATATACTTTATACGGAATATATTGCAATCACAAAAAGAATTTGAATTTTATAAGTTAAAATTTAAATTTTTAAATCAAAATTATAGTATACAAAAATGTGTATATTAGTTAGTTGTTCAACTAAATTTTCTTTCACATTTTAACTGTATAAATAAACTTTACCAATATTAACATACAAATTTCACAATTGAAAGTCTATTGATCAAGTTATCAAATTAGCTTATCTTGAAAAGTATATTATTATTTTTTTAAATAAGTAGAGTCGTGATTTTTGTTCAATCAAATTATTTGAAAAGTGTTCTTGTTAGTATTTTATTGTTGAACATTCTTTTCTTAGAAATTAGGTGTTAATTTGTAAAAATAAATAAATTATTGCTAATTAATTTGGTTACTATGATTTTTTATATGATAATTTTGTCATAAAAATACAAATAAAATACACATATAATTTGTGAAGATATTTTGTCATCTTTGGCTTAAAAGATAAAAAAAGATATTTTTAAAATTATTCAAAACATATTTTTCTTCAAAATTTGATCAATCTATAAAAAGATTTATTTAAAAAAAAATTACATATTTTTAACCTTTTGAAAACTTGATCGACTTTGTTGTTATTTACCCGACCTCCTTGAATTGTTAGAAAAAGTATCAAACAATTTTGTGTTGCTCATGATATCACTGTATAATTTTGTGTTGCTCATGATATCACTTATAATTATGAATCTAGTGGAAATTTGTTAGAATCATGCGTTTTCTTATAGCAATTTTGCATGAAATAATTATTCGTGTATTATTTATTTATATAATAGATGATCTAGTATACAATATTTATCTAATACATAAGAACTTTTATTATCATTTTTATAAGTATAAAATTTATTTTCATAATCTAAGATGAAAATTGTACAGAGCCATCAACATTATTGTAGCATAAAATTAAATATAATTTATCTTTATGGAGCGATATAGTTTCAACTTTTTATGTTAGTGCATCGTGTATGTATTGAACAAACTAAGTAGAAATAAGTATTTCATCTATACTAATTTCGTAAAATAAATTCTCTAGTTATTAAATCTACTTATACTGTTAATCTTGATATAAATATTATTAGTTGTGCATGTTGTTCATTGTTTTATTCTATCAAAAGTTGATCGTCTTTCATATCGAGCCATTGAAGCAGCACGCAAAGAGTGAGGGAAAGCTCAAATAAATTATCCCGTGATCCAATCGAGTCGAGCGGATCGATAAGCAAATCCATTTTCTAAAAGATCCTGACTTTCGTACTTTAGTGGGTCTCCGAACTTGAGGTACTTGATGACATATAAGGAGTTGGTGCTCTCTGACTTTCTTCTGTTCAGAAGGCGAACAACCCCTAAATAAAAAGGTGACAACATTGATAGAGTGAAATCAATTCCCTGGTACTCGACAAATTAGCTAATAATTTGTACACTAGGGGATCATTTTGGAAGAGTGTATAAAAATGATGCTAAATAAAGTATATTAGTAATATTTGCATAAATAATAAATATATTATTTTTATACATTGTTTGATTTGGTGCATTAAAAATAACACGTACTGCATAAAAACAAATATTTACAAAGATACCCTTCACAAATATAGTAGAAATAGTGTAAAAATTCTGTAAGGAGCAATTGAGTTTTTAACCATGCTAATGCATGCATTAAAATAATTGCATTACCAATAGCTAGAAACAATGGCGGTCTTCTCGAGCATCCATTAATCTCGTCTCGAAATATATATATCTATGTAGAAATTAAGAGGTAATTGTATAAAATTAATCGTGCACCCATTAAACAAATGATTTGATTGGTCATTAACTCTTGAGTGGATGCTTAAAGCTTTTTGTATCTCACTACTAACATATCTTTTTTATGTTTTTGATACGGTGTAACGAAATAATAGTTGATTGAATTCACGTCGAATTTTATAAATTAATGATACTCTTCAATGAAAAGTTTATATTTTTATGCCAGTCGTTTATTATGGAAGTGACTCACCAACATATACATGATACATGAGGCGGCTCTAGCTTTTTGAATACTTTACCCTGGGAAGCTGAAGCCGCTCGGCTCACCGTCGCCGGAAACGGAATTTATATGCAGCGAAGGCGATACGAGAAGACCGAAATGGAGTGAAGCTGTTTCAATCCAAGACAAGACAAACTAGTAAATGAGCAAAACTGATAGAAGAGGTAATTCTTAACTCAACTGCCTGCTATTATTGTATTTCATGAGATCACTGTAAATTGGGAAGCTGGTCAGATATTTATTTGTACGAGAATGTGGAACTTAGTGGAAGTAATAACTGAAAGAAGGTGCAAAAACAATGCAGGTAAGGTGTTTGTCGAAATGCTTGATAGAGGTGTTTGTTGCTTTCTACTCAATTTCTTGTAGTGGATTAGGAATTGTTTCTTCTATTTTCAGATATTCTTATTTCTATCTCAAATGGGCTCAAGTTGGGTAAGCAAGAATGGCAACAAAAAGTGGAAAAATTGTTTAAAACTCTAGTTTGTAAAAGTTGACATTTATTTCTTTCTTGGATGTCAGAGAGGTATTGTGGAAAAATTCTTATAATTTCTTCATATAGTCGCTATAGTCAACTGAATGTATTAATAATAACATTTTTTTAAAATTTACTTTCTTTGTTTTTCCTTATATTTTGTTTCACACACTAATACAGTTTTTAATGTATAATGAAGTAAGTTTGCTATTTTTACTTTATGTCGACACCTATAACATTGACAATTCTAAATTCGTTAGTTCTTTTCTTGAGCATTAGCTCTAATACTCTCATGCTCTCCTTTTTTGTTTTCACCATGGTATCTCTCACTCTTTGTGGTTAGTGGCAGATCAACATTAAATGCACTCGTGCACTCACTGCCTTCAAAATCTTGATTCACCTCATTATGTTTTGTTGATCCATGTAAAGGTTAAAGCTTTGATCAAAATTTCTCTTCTTTGCTCCAAATATAAGAAACTTGTTTGTTTGGTTTTCCTGTACCAGGGTATTTTGAACTTAAAATTTAGTTTTGTATGAGACACCAACTTGTTTGATGCAATGCCTGCTAGAAAATCTTGTTTTTTGGCATATCTTTAGCTGGTAACATGGTTGAAGATATTAGGCCCTAATGAATTTTCTTTTGAAATTACAGGAAGCTTCAGTATTGGATGCTTCAAATACATAGGATCGGCAAGTTGCATTGTTGTTGTTACAACTTTAATCAGTGAAAAGCTAATGATATTAGCTAAAATTTGAGGCACATATTTCTGGAAAAGGGGATTGCAGCATTTGAAGATAAGTGTTGAACTGATGGGTAGCAAGATACCAATCAAATGGCCAAGAGAAGTCACAGCGGCTTTTGTCGAACAGTTGATTCGAGCAGAAAAAGATGTACAAAAAGCTGTTCTTATATTTGATGCAGCAACAGCAGAGTACTCTAATGGCTTTCGGCACGATTGTAGCACATTTGGTCTTATCATCTCGAGATTGCTTTCTGCAAATCATTTTAATTTAGCAGAGGAAATGCTAGTCAGAATGAAGGATGAGAGCTGTAAGATTACTGAGGATATATTCCTCTCAGTCTATCGAGCCTATGGGCGGGTTCACAAGCCACTTGAGGTGATCAGGGTTTTCCAAAAGATGAAGGAGTATGATTGTGAGCCAACCCAGAAATCGTATATTACAGTGTTCTCTGTACTTGTTGAGGAAAACCGGTTAAAAACTGCTTTTAGGTTTTATCGTCACATGAGAGGGGTGGGCATTCCACCTTGTGTTGCTTCGCTTAATATTTTGATTAAAGCTCTCTGCAAGAACAGTGGAACAATGGATTCTGCTTTTCATATTTTTCATGAGATGCCCAAGCGCGGATTTACACCGGATTCCTATACGTATGGGACTCTCATTAATGGGCTTTGCAAATTGGGCAAGGCCACTGAAGCAAAAGAACTTCTGATGGAGATGGAAGCAAATGGTTGCTCACCTACTGTAGTGACCTATACTTGTTTGATTCGTGGCTTTTGCCAGTCAAATAACTTGGGTGAAGCCATGACATTACTTGAGGACATGAGAAGCCAAGGTATTGAGCCCAATGTGTTCACTTATAGTTCTTTGATGGACGATCTGTGTAAGGGTGGACGTTCCTCTGAAGCAATGGAGCTATTACAGATAATGATTCATGAACATAAGGTTCCCAATATGATAACTTACAGTACCTTAATTCACGGACTTTGTGGAGAAGGTAAAATTGGAGAAGCCTTAGAGATTTTCGACAGAATGAAACTTCAGGGATGTAAACCTGATGCAGGGTTATACTGGAAAATCATCAATGGCTTTTGTGAGAATAACAAGTTTCATGAAGCAGCCAACTATCTTGATGAAATGATTCTTAGTGGAATATCTCCAAACCGGTTAACTTGGAGCTTGCATGTGAAGATCCATAATGCAGTAGTCCAAGGCCTGTGTGTTGTGAATGATCCAAAGCGAGCTTTTCAATTATATCTAAGCATGCGCACCAGAGTCATCTCAGTTGAAGCTAAATCTTTTGAGACTTTAGTCAACCATTTCTGCAAGAAAGGAGATGTGCACAAGGTTGCTCGTATTGTCGAGGAAATGTTGACTGATGGATGCATTCCAGATGAACAAACATGGGCTGTTGTGGTGGGTGGATTTTGGGATAGAAGGAAAGTAAGGGAAGCAGCTGATTCGATACAGGCTGACCTAATGTGTAAACATATGAATTTTGAGACTTGATGTCTTGTTCAAGTTACTGATTATGACCACAATGCCGTTGTTAATCCATATGAATGTCAAACCAAAATAATCTGGTTTTATGCATTGCTTCACCTTCTAAGAAGATTTTTGGTAAATCATAACATAGTGGGTGTCCGTTGTATTTACTCGTTTTATCATGGATATTTGGTGCAAAGCTTAGATTATTCCATGGCAACCTGGAACTCAAGGGTTCAATCTTCGCAGTGCACAGTGGTAAGTGTTCAGACACTCTACTCCTTAATGCCCTTAAATATGGAGTTTCTTGGGATTAGCGTTTTCAATGATGCGCTTATTAAATACTATTCCCTTTGTCCACTTTTAATTGTCATGTTGCACTTTTCGAAAGTCAATTTGACTAATTTTCAAAGTTAAGTTAGATCACATTAGTTCGATATTTTTAAAAAAAAAATTAGATATTCAAAAACTATACGAAAAGTATTATAAATTGCAATTTTTTTGCATATCAATATGATGAAAAAATACATCGTGAAATTTTAGTCAAAGTTCTTATCGTTTGACTCTAAAAAAGGAAAGTAGGAAACTATGACAATTAAAAGTGGACGGAGAGAGTAAAATTTATATGATTAAACACAATCTTTAATTCTAGTATGTTTCCTTCAGAATTTTGAATTACTACTCTTTTTGTATATTCAAAAAGCACGTGTTGATTTGACTTTCTGGACTACAGATTATCTTCAAATTCCATGAAGGTGATTAGCAAACACTAGCATTCTTATTTGTACATTCGCTTGTTAATCATTTACAGCTTCATCTGCTAAAGTTAAGTCAAAAGGCAATGGAAATGGTTACATGAATGAAAAGACCAATGAAAATGTATCTCACTCTGAATATAAAAGAAGATGAGGATACACATGCGACAAATCTGTGGGAACAAGCATATTAGTTAGCAAGTGAGGGGGAAGCCAATGCCATGACGTTGCGTAGGAAACACCACAAACAACATACTGCAGATGACCCCAATTGCAACTGGCAGAGCTGTAAGCAGTTCCTGTGTTTCATATGAAGGTGTCGGGTAGAAACAATTTACCACATTCTGATCAAACAATGCAACAGCTGCAAAAACCAATATTGACATGATGGCATGCATGAAATCTATAAATTTCAGCTTGTACTTTGCTGCGACTTCCAATGGGAGTGTTGCTGATCCATCTATTATCCACAAGCCGCGTGTTGTGGCAAACCCATAGCAAACATTTCCTTTCTGATCCTTGAAACTATCTGTGAAGCTCAATAAGAAACATGACAGTCCACAAAGTGCTACAAGAGCAGCAGTCAAGGATCGACCAACCACATCACACTGTCCTTGGTTTGTGAATATGGGTGATAAAAATTGAAAAGCAAGAACAGATCCAGTAGGCAGAAGATTGGCAAGATGGGCAGTGCTTTTAAATGTCTGGCTTATTGCTTGTTGTATCAGGTTTTTCTCCACTTCAGGCAGTTCTGAGTTTTCAAGCAGGGGAGCTTTCTCTTCATCAAGATTCCAGGGTATCTCATTTTCTACCTTAATCTCCATAGCCTTGAAGTCTTTAGTTGGTAAGTATTAATTTGATTATCTTCTCAAATTTGTGTTGGAATATTTATTGCTTGAGGATATAAATATATACCTGAAGGGAATATTAAATAGAGTGCACTTTGGTTAATGATGCCTTACAAGAAAGAAAAACAGAAGCAACTTTTCCGCGGTATTCTAGATTTAGAATTTCAGTTACCATTTGGTGCTAGATAACTACCTAAAGTATTTTAAAAGTTGCTTGCAGTTTCATTTACAGTTATGGAACTCAAATTTATTGTTTCAGGTATCGATTTTTAACCGAATTATACCCTTTTACTTGGTCTTCTGTCATAAAAAATGAAATCACTTTACCTGAAATTTGATACTTTAAAAAAAAGTAAGTTTGAACGTTTGTTGTTTTCATCACAAGCAGCATTTAGTTGCTTTCTTGGAGGTTTTTTTGGAAGTGACGATGACGCATTCTTTTCTTGCTTATTTTTGTGGTGACAACTTAAGCATGTTTTTCCTTAGAAGTCATCTTTTTGATTAGGTAGATTAGTAGACGTAAGATGGTTCAACAAATTCCTTTTACTAGGTTTTATAGTTTGTTATGCTAGTTTAGCGTATAACGGTTTTTGGGACAGGAAACTTCATTGGCTATACCACCTCGGAAAACACCGTCTTGGTTTCCACGGATTCAATAAATAAACTATAGTATAAATTAGACAAAGGAAAAATCTTTTTGATCAGAATGATATTTTACCTTTTAAAACATTTTTACCCTTTTAATTTTAATACCTTTTAACTAAAAATGAAAAAAAGATCAACTTATTTTAAAATAAAAAAAATATTATAGTTTTTTTAATTTTCTTGTCAAATTCTGGCCACATTTTCTGGTTATTTAGCACTTCCCATAGACAAAATGTCCATTAGGTTAAATTTACCTAAAAATTAGCCCATTTAAAAAGAATAAGTTACTTCCTCCGTTCCAATTCATATGTCATCTTTACTTAAAATATACTACCTCTGTGCCTAATTACTTGTCCACTTTTGAATTGATACACCTATTTTAAGAAATCAATTAATGACATAGTGAGTATACCATTTTATCCTTATTAATTATGAAGTGGATGAAAAGTTTTGCATTTTTAAAAGTAATTAGTCATTTAATTGAGGGTATAATAGGTAAAAAAAAATTGTCTTTTCTTGATTTGTCAAAATAGACAAGTAATTAGGGACAACTATAAAAAGAAAAATGGACTAGTAATTAGGGATAGAGGGAGTACTATGTTCCTTAATATTTGTCATTTCACAAAATTAATGCATAAATGACACTTATTTTTCCTATTTTACTTTTGAAAGTTATTAGCATTGAAAGTATACATTTGTGAAAAACAAAGCAATCAATTCATGTTCATTTATTGTTTGAAACACTAAATAAGGATAAAATGATAAATTTACCTATTGCGTGAAACCTAAATGGTATGGAGTTTAACGCACTAACATTAACGAATCCATGAGAACTTCTAGCATTGGGTATCAAATTCATATCAATAGTCCAATTATTCTTCCTTATCAATTTCAGTTCTCATCGAAATGGAATCACATTGGGTGCTCTAGAATGTATCGTCGTTTTCTTCTTCTCCTTCTTTTTTTAAAAAAGAAAAAATTATTCGAGTTATCGCATTATGTATAATCAATGTATGCTTTAGATATATTATTTGCTCGAAACATTCACATTTGCGGTAAGTCAATTTTTTATAAATATTTTAAAGAAAGAAAATAGAAGAAGAAGAAGGAACCTTGAAGACATAATTGAAAAGGTTGGTAAAGCACAAATTCTAAGCTTTTATCCACATATATTTTTCTTAAACTATTTAGATATATTGTTATAGGTTATGGTTTGCTCGTATTTAAGGTTTGTTGAACTTTCATTGGACTCCACCAAGATGCGTCACTATATTCTTAGTCTTTGACATACAACGCCTTAGAGGTATAATTGTCTTCTTCTGAATGTATCATACCTAATAATCTCTATTTACACCTCTTGATTTAAATTAAAGAAAATTAATTTATTAGAATAAATTAGTCAAAGTGCATCATTAAATTTCTTTTATATATTTCAAAAAATATATATAATCACATTCTTAATCGAAACTATCTTTTAAAAACACATTTATGCACGTGTGACGTTAGTTTGTCAATTTTAAGCATGAATCAATTGGGCGTAGAACTACGATTGGTCAACTAAAATTTATCAATCTCTTACACAGTACTTGGAACTAGTTTAAAAACATTGAAATTGATGAAGTAGTAGCAGTAGTTTGAAGTTTTCTTATTAATATATATATATATATATATATATATTAAAGCTACATTAGCACCCAAAATATCAAAGAAGCACCCATATTATAACATGAAAACAACTTATCGCTACAATTCATTCAAATTGAAAAAGCACAAACACCAAATTTGTTGTTAATTTATTAAGGGTAAAAGTGAGAAATGCACCTTTAACCAAGTAAGAAATAATCATATGTTATATCAATTTTATTCTAAATTATGGTATAAAAGGTTTAAACATGTTTCAATATTATAGTGTTAAAATTAATTACACATAAAATTTGAGTAACTTTGTAATATTGAAATTATATCTTATATAATCGTGAGATCAAATTAAACAACAAAAATTAAGTGTTACTTTTTGTGAATATTACTTCACTGAAAAAAATGACCACAAACTCGAAATCGCGAAAGTAAACATCAATGTTGACTTAATTCTCAATATGTTTTTCTCTCTGCGCTTTTTTTTGGCTCTTATGCGTGCGTGTGTTTGTATAGAATACTGATTTTCTTTTCGTTAGTATGGGTTTGTTGCGTGCAGGTTCATGTTTTTCTGTTGGATAGAATTACATGTTTGGTAAAAAATCACGTGTTTATAAGTATGAATTTGATACCCAATGCTCGAAGCTGCCATGGATTCGTTATTTGTTAGCGCGTTAAATTCATTATTCGATAGCGCATTTTAAAAGATAAAACTCCTAAGTTTTGTGCTACGAAGAAGGGAAAATTATACATAATGGCAAACTATTAATTCAAATTAAATGGTATAATCACACTTTGATTTAATTGTGTCCTGTAGCAAACTGTTTGCCAGCGCCTCTCTCCCTCAAACTCTCGCTCGCCACTCTCCTCTCTCGCTCACTCCCTCTGTGCTCGCCTCTCTCGCTTTATACAACAGAAGTGTATAAATTGCGTTTCTGATTGTATAAAGCGAGAGAAAATTGTATATACACATGCAAATACATATATATTC
>JAJOOF010002862.1:0-62375 GCA_029582545.1 Solanum lignicaule
TTTGATTGTGAATTGCAAAGGAGAAATATTAAAAAGAGTAGTAAAGAGTCAAAACTTGTGAACTGAAAAGTGAGATAAGTTTTTGAGATATGAAAAATATTTACTAGAAAAATTGAGGGAAACCAAAAGAAAAGCGGGAATGTTGCTGGCGCTATTTTTTTTTGGGATCTGTGAAGGTTTTGAACCCCTGCTAAATATTTATATTTGCATCAGTTTAGAAAACCCCCATTATTTAATATAATTTGTGGGGGTTGGAACTGACCTCCGTTTTTAAACTCCCGCTATTCAAGCATTTTTTTGTAGTGTTTGGTGTGGATGGCGGTATGGGACGCTATCCCTACATTGCAAAAAGGATAGCTTGAGGGTTACTTGAGGTGAAAGCTTAATGTGAAGGCAAAGGTTTATATGATGATTATATTATAATGTGGTTTAAATGACTTGCATGTTGGTTGTGGTTGAATATTATGCCTCTTATGTTTTAATGTTCATGAAGGTTTTTTATCAAAATGGCATATATCATGACTATCTAAGAGAATGTCCATTTTAAGCATGTTTTTGCATGGCTTCCATACTTAGCACTTAATTGTGCTAACCCCATTCTTCTCCATTTTTACCAAAGTGTAGGGTTTGGAGATATTGGTGTTCTATGCTTGAGGAGTAGGTTTCTAAGGTGCTTGAAGATGAAGACTTGGTGAGTCCTCATAGTTTCGAGGACAAAATCCACTTTGTTCCTTTATGTCTTTTAGTTTATGTTAAAGCTTTTGTGTGGGCTAAGTCCCAATGTTGTAGTCAAAGTATTAGATGGTTTGAGACAAAGTCTAGAAAGTCTTCCGCTTGCTTTTTAATGAAAATGTCTTCAATTGTGAAGAAAGTTTTAAATTCTTCTCTATTTTCCTATGTTCTTATGTTCAAGAATGCTATGAGGCTTGTATGAGACCCCTTCGGGGTCGAGTACGCTGTGTTGCATCCGGGGTGTACCCCCGGGTCGTGATAATTGTGGGATTTTGACATCATGGTATGATAGTATTCACCTATGGAGTCCTTTCCTCCATAGGGTTCTTAAATTCTCCTATTTTGCAAGTTAAAATCTTCATTTGAAGTTAGGGTTTTATTCAATCTCATGGGTTCTTTTCAGTTATGATCTAATTGATTGTTTTATGTCTTTTTATGCATAAATTGAGATAATTTACATGTGTTTAAGTTAAATTCACTTGAACCCCATGCATGATCAACGATTTCTTGAATTTGATCATATGTTGAAGCTTTTGAACTATGCAAGATGAATTTATCAAGATATACATGTTTCTTTATAAAATTGATAAAAATGATTTAAGGTTGCTTTGAGAGTAAAGTATCAATGTTTTTGTTGTGAAAGGACTTTCTCACATAAAGGATTCATAAGGTTGAAAGGTTTTCTCACCTATGATGAATATAGATTAAGGAGCTATTCTAATGAAATCTAGCTTATATTGGCTACTTGATGTACCCTTCCATGGATAATAAGATAAGTAAGGATTAATGACTATTCCGTAGGATTTACGCTTAGAATCGGGAGGATATTGGGATGGAAGCTCTCCCATAGTTGTGGCCGGGTTTCTAGTAGCAATCTCTGTATCCCATAACTGTGTGCCACCGTAGGTTTGTCTTAGATAGACATTAACTAGTGTATCAAACTAAGCTAGAAGTTTATGGATTTTACTATGGCAAGTAAGGACATCTCTTTACGGTGTAGGATAGATACCAGATTCCCCATGTTATATCTCACACGGTCTATGTCGGTTAAAAGTAAATATTCCATAATAATGAGCTAAGGTTACTTTCTAAAAGTAACTCAAAGGTGTTTAACTTGCATTGACCATGGTTATGACTTATGTTTTATAAAATGTTATTTTATGATTTAGCTTGGTCATTGCATGCCATATAAAGTCCTTTTAGCATGATTTCATAACTTTTATGCATTGCTATCATACTTGGTACAGTTCATGTACTAACACATACTTTTGCCTACATTGTTTCACTAATGTAGGGTCTGACGCTCCTACCTTCCATACTCGTGGCTAGTGATCTTATATAGATATTAAAGATTGGTGAATCCTTATGTTCCGAGGGCAGAGACTCTTTTATTGCTTTCATGTCTTTTCTTTCGGATTTTGTATGTGATGTATTGGTTATGTCCCAATCACTCTTTTGATGTAATAGATGGCACTTTGAGACTTATGTTAGGCTTCCGCTATTTTTTTTCAAACTCTTTATCATTAAAAATGCCTTTTAAACTCTTTTTGGTTTCTATTATCTAGTATGATATAAGCTAAGTGACTTGTGTAGGGCCTCTTGGGGTCTTATACATGTTACGACTAGGATGCACTTTGGGTTGTGACACATATATAAAAGTAATAAAGATAAACTATCATGATCATTGGAGATATAGGACTTTTAGGGAAATAAGTTATGAGTTTGTATAAACGCTATTGTTGTGGATTTAAAGCTCTAGAGTTTTTCGATTAGACTTTTTTATTCGAGAAGGAAAACTATCAATATCTAATTTTGATTTATATTTTGAAAATTCTTATATTGAGGAAAATGCATTTATGGTCTTAGTCCTAAACATTAGTAATTTTACCAAGGTTGAATTTACAAATAAACATTTGATTTTTTATTAATCCGACCTGATCAAAGTGAATAATATTATGAGATATTTAAGGCTAAAAGTTTACAAAGTCCCCATTCTTTATTAAATTTTTATGTCAAATCAGATTGTGACAAATATAGTGTATCTAATAAAATATTTAAACTTTATATGCTTTACAACACTCTAGTTTGCATATTGAGATGTTTTTGAAGGGATACCTAGGCAGACATCTTATATATCACTCTCAATGTATCACAAACTAGGGTAAAAGATCAGAATCCCAACATAAAAAGAAGGAGAATTGGAAGGCCGCAATAATCTAGAGCCAAACTGTCTTCGAAGATGAATAATAAAAGACCGCTAGGTTTTTATGAGAAGTTTGTTGAGAAGCTGCTTACAATAGGAAAACTTGTAAAAACATAAATCCCAAAGAATATACTCCCTCATTCCAAACAAACTATGGTTGTCACATGTACATGTCTCTAATGTATTAAAATAGAATTGAATGATAAATACAAGTCTCAATATCATTGTTTCGCGAATAGAATAAAGCATGAAATAAGGAGGAAGACCCGTGGGGATGACAAGTAGCTACCACTCACAGTCCTTTGAAAGCCTCGAAGAAAGATGAAGAAGAATGATCACACGCATCTGGGCTTAGAACCTACACAAGTGTAGAAGCAATGAGAGAGTACCAAACAACACAGTACTCAACAAGAAACACCTTAACAAGGTAAAACTAAGCTTGAATACAAGTACTCCTTTTATTCCAACCGAACCGCCTCAACTACAACTTGCATAAAAAACAACCCAACCTAACAATTTACAATGTACAACTCACATACTTATCAATCGTAGCCCAATTGTAACATCTCAGATTAGAGAAAAGGTAGAAAAGGGTCAACATGCATGAAAACAAATCCAAAGGTGGACCGTGAAACCCTCCACGGAGCCCGGGCCGTGTAGGGGACCATGGTCCACTTAGGCACTCGTGGTATAATCTAGAACCTGCCCCAAGCAGGTGTCCCTCCCACGGAGGCTTGGACGACACGTGGTGAGGTTGATGGATCGTTAACCAGGTCTTCAAGTCGCCTAGTTGAAAGGGGATTCTCCTCTATTCACTGCTCAAGGACCATCGACGTCTACAAAGACTGTGAAGCCCCACACAAACTGTGAAATCGTTTGTGAAGGGGTTTTTATCAAAATTAGAGTTTAGGGTCAAATTCAAACAATCATATCTTTTCAAAATGAATTAGGTGGCCCATGACCTGTCAAATTAAAGATCTCTGAGTCCTCTTTCCAACTCCATTGAGTTTTCCTAATTCCAAGCTCGGAGTAAAAAGTTAGGCCCAAAATAGTAAAGCCCTTTAAGGAAAAAATTTCTTCACGACCCGTTAGACGGGCCGTGGTGCTTTAGACGACCCATTATGGGCTTCTAGTGAGTCTATTCGACAATTTTAAGTCAGAGGTTGTAGGATCTTTTCCAAATTATTTTAACTCAATACTATCATTTTTTCTTCTACCCAAACCCCTATATAATGAGTTTACCCCCAAAATCACTCAATTCAATTATTTCTTCTAAAATTCCAAAAGTTGAAGAAGTTTAGCCTGTCAAATATTTCTCTTTCTAGAGTTTGAAGAAGAAATCTAGGGTTTCAAGTCAATTCTTCAATTCTACCATTTATTTCAAGTTTTTGGAATCAAGGAATGATAGTATTTACCTATGGAGTCCTTTCCTCCGTAGGGTTTCTAAATTCTAAAATTTTCAAGTTAGAAATCTCCAATTGAAGTTAGGATTTTCTTCCATGTCATTGGTTCCTTTCAATGCTGATTCAATTGATTATTTTATGAGCTATTATGAATGAATTGCGACAATTCAATGTTTTAAAGATGAATTTCCATGATCCCGTGCTTACCCATATTTTCTAGATTATGATAATTGAAAGTGGGTTTTGAACTATGAAACATGATTTCATGAAGATATTCATGTTCTTGTGAAATTAATGAAATATAATATAAGTTTCTTTGAGAGTAATGCATAAATGTTTTTGCTGTTGATTGTTGCGAAATGATTTCTCACATTGTTGGCCCCAAGTGAACCCTTGGCCAGGCTCAATACTTAGTGGAAGACTTACTCAATAATAAAAGAACTTTAAAAATAAAGTTTACTCAACTGTGTCAAAATTATAAACTCAGAAATGTTTAAAGAAACATTCAACTGGCCCCAAGAGCAACTCAAGTCTAGAACATTAACAACTGAATAGAAAAAAAGACTCATGAACTACTATTGTCTATCTATCTATAAAGCCTCTACTAACTGAGATGAACGTCGGGACAAGACCCACGACATCCTAATAACAAAACTGAAATGATAAAATATCAATAAGGGATCCTCCGGAAGCAAGGAGGCTTACCAAACAACTCTGGAACTCAACTGATCAATGAAGCGCTGGTTGATAATCTGGGTTACCTGTATCTGCATAAATAAAGATGTAGGATAAATGGCGTCATTGCATGAAATGTACGAGCATGCAAAGGGAAATCTAAATCATGACATAAACTTGAACTGGAACTGAAGAAACAACTTACCTCGCTCAACTCAACTCAACCTAAACTCAATCTGAACTCATTTCAGTATAAAAGCAATAATAATAATGCGATATTTAAAGAAAAGCTTTTAAAACAATATATAAAAACTCAATGTATTGGAAAATACAATATAACTTATTTGTATGTAAAAATACAAAATAAACCCTGATTGGGAGATTTTCTAACTGACAACCATCACTATGAGCTATGTGATGATACAATGTCTGGTTCACGCTGCCAGAACTGTTCTATACCTTGTCGGGGTATAGAACTCCTCAACTAAGTGGATCCACTAAGCTATGCTTAAAAAGCAATAAGAAATCATCTAAAACGTATGACCTTTTCTACCCACGTTGGCTACATGATTTATGGGGGCTGTGAGTTGTTTGAACTCTCCCCCATATCGGTGCTCAATACTACTCCCAAAATATAACTTGGCTCATATGTTTTTAAAAACACATTTCCTTATTCTCAACTTTGAGATTATTACTGAAAAAGTTTTCTCTTAAAAGAGATAGTACTCAAAAATTTTCTTGAACTCTTTTGGAAATCGGTATTTCCTCTCATCTTAACTGTAAAAACAGTTACTCTTGGAAATACTTAGTTCCCATTTATCATTTTGAATAAAAAGAACTCAAATCTACTCATCCTCAAACTCGAGTATTCAAGTCTTAAAATAAATTTTTAAAGGTTGTAAAAGACTTCTCAAAATGACTCGAAAGAACTCTCAAGATTTTACTCTTAACTCTACCTTGAATTTGAATTATGAATTATGAATTCAAGGGTTATGATTCATGTTATGAATGATTTCTCTATGTTTATAACTAGTTTAGAGTGGTTATAATCAGTAGGGAGTGAAGGTACACTTTAAAAGGACTTAGACAGAGAAAACGACGAAAAAAGAGTGATGGCTGGCGACCCTGGCGCACTGCTGGCGTGGGGTGCCAGCCCCTAAACTTTAGAGACCTATTTATGGCTCATTGCTGGGGAGCGTCGTCCTAGCCCTCCCCCAGAATAATCCGATGAATTTTTCTTCTCATTTTTTGATCCTAAATCACTTTTAATTGATTGATTTCTTCAAGTTTTCCTTAGATTCAATTACCCAATAAAATTACACAAGAATCTACTAAAAACAACTCTTAAACTCAATATGATTCTCTCAAGAACTTATAAAACCCATCCTTATTCAAGAACAAAAACAATACTTCAAGAACACTCATGAAGAACTCAAATCCTTCAACTTTGAGAACGAAATTGCATTAAAATAGCATGATTGGTGTGTGGGTGAACAATCCCAATACTATGAGAACGCACATACCTCTTAGGGATCAAACCCTTGGTGAAATTCCGCAACAAAACTCGAGAATCTTGACGAACGCCTTGAACCTTCCCTCTTTTCTCCTCTTTTCTCTTCTTGAATGCTATTCTAAAACCCTAAGAGTAATAAAGATTGTGAAAACTGAACCAAATTAGTTTACACCCCTAAAACCTTACTTAAAACATTTTAATCTGATGGGGTAAGGAAAAGACCAAAACACCCCTCACATTTTTGGGTAAATTTCCTTTACTAGACAAGTAGACTTCAAACAGGCATATATCCCTCATCTGAATTTGAAACTTAGTAAACTTGGTGGCGTTCGAAAGAGGATTCCAAGAATTTTCATTTGATCTTAAATGGGCCACCTAATTCATCTTGTACTGAAAGTTATGGCCATTTGAAGTTGACCCAAAACTCACATCTTAAGCATAACTTGCAAAATTTTCAAATTGGCTCTTTCCAAATTAGTTCTTTCTATTTTTAGCTCTTTCTAAGGAGGGATGTTACAATATCTCTTCCTTGGGAACATTCATCCTCGAATGAGATTACTCTAATAAGAAATGAGGGTTGAAACATCTACACCTAACTCAAACACCCAATATGCAATTTAACACATTTAGCATATCAATTTAAAGAGTACCAAGAAAAGAGTACCAAGAAAAGAGTTAGTACCTTGATTTGGTTCCCAAACTCAACGAGATGTGGGTATCTCTTCTTCATATCTTCCTCAGCCTCCCAATTAGCTTCCTCAACAAACTGATTCTTCCATAAGATGGACTGCTGCTAAATCTGACGGTACCTCCAACTCATAGGCTACGTTGCCAATCCTGTTGGATATCCTATAAGGACCAATAAATCGGGAACTGAGCTTTCCCTTCTTGCCAAACCTCATAGCACCTTTCATGGGTGAAACCTTCAAATACACCTAGTAATCCTTCTCAAACTCCATGTCTCTTCTCCTAACATCAGTATAGGATTTCTGACGACTCTGCACTATTTTTAACCTTTCTTGAATGATATTTACTTTCTCCATAGCTTGATGAACCAAGTTTGGTCCTATCAATCCAGCTTCACCAACCTCAAACCATCCAATAGGAGATCTACATCTTCTCTCATAAATATCCTCATAAGGAGCCATCTGGATGCTAGAGTGATAACTATTATTGTAAGCAAACTCAATGAGAGGTAAGTGATCATCCCAATTACCCTTGAAATCGATCAGACATGCCCTCAACATATCCTCTAAATTCTGAATCATACACTCTGCTTGACCATCAGTTTGAGGATGAAAAGCAGTACTAAGGTTAACATTCGAACCCAAACCCTTCTTGAAATATTTCCAAAATTGTGCGGTGAATTGCGCACCTCTATATGAAATGATGGATATCGTAACTCCATGAAGTCTGACTACCTCTTGAATATATAAATTATCATAATCTTCTGCTGAATATGTAGTCTTTACTGGTAATAAATGGGTTGATTTAGTCATTCGATTTACAATCACCAAATCAAATCATGTTGCCTGCGAGACCGTGGTAAACCAATAATAGAATCCATATTGATCATCTTCCACTTCCATTCTGGAAGATCTATATTCTTAGACATACCACCGAGCTTCTGGTGCTCTACCTTAACTTGTAGACAATTCGGGCATTTAGCAACGAACTTTGCAATACTCCTCTTCATACGATTCCACCAATAGATTTCTCTGAAGTCACGATACATCTTTGTGGAATCCGGATGGACAGAATATCTGGAGCTATAAGCTTCCTCTATGATCCTCTCTTGATTTCATCCACCCTTGGCATACATAATCTACCTTGATACCTCGATACACCATCTCCCCCTCATTCGAAAGCCATCACTTTTTTCTTATGAACATTTTGACTTCAGTTCAAGCAAAATAAGATCTTGGTCTTGTTTCTCCTTCACTTTGGACATTAGCGATGATTCAGCCCCATTCATTACCACTACTCCTTCTTCATTGGAATCCATCAACAAGACTCCCAATCATGCAATTCTGTGCATATACTTTGCTAACTCTTTCTTGTCCTCCTCAACATGGGAAGTACTACCCATAGACAACCTGTTCAAGGCATCAACAACAACATTAGCCTTAGCTGGGTGATAGAGAATACTTATGTCATAATTCTTGAGTAATTCCAACCACCTTCTCTGTTTGAGATTAAGCTCTTTCTAAACACATACTGAAGACTCTTGTGATCGGTTAAAACATCTATATGAACACCATAGAGATAGTGGCGCCATATTTTCAAAGCAAACACTACAACAGCCAACTCTAAATCATGGGTTGGGTAATTACTATCGTGAATCTTAAGGTGTATGGAGGCATAGGCTATAACCTTGACATTCTACATCAATACACAATCCATTCCTACTCTGGACGCATAACAATACACAACAAAACCTTGCGTACCTTCTGGTAAGGTCAATACTGGGGCAGTAGTCGCTTAGTTTTCAATTCCTGAAAGCTCTTCTCACAAGATTTAGACCATTGAAACTTTGTTTTCTTCTGAGTCAACTTAGTCAACGGGGATGAAATAGATGAGAACCCCTCGAAAATCTTAATATCAGTTGGAGATATGGGTCTAGGCCAGTTCTGCATTGTCTTAATCTTCTGAGTGTTAACTTGAATCCCCTCACCAAAAACAATGTGGCCTAAGAATTCCATAGAATCAAACCAAAATTCGCACTTAGAGAATTTAGCAAACAACTCTCTATCCTTGAGAATTTGAAGAACTACTCTGAGATGACTAGCATGATCTTCCTTATTCCTCGAATAAACTAAAATGTCATTGATAAACACGATAACAAACATATCCAGATATGGATTAAACACTCTATTCATAAGATCCATGAACGTTGCAGGAGCATTAGTTAGGCCAAAATACATAAGCAGGAACTTATAATGACCATAACGGGTCCTGAAAGTTGTCTTAGGGATATCACTTTCTCTTACTCTTAACTGATGATAGCCTGATCTGAGGTCTATCTTAGAAAAACAAGTGGCACCATGAAGTTGATCGACTAGATCATCAATTATCGAAAAAGGGTACTTATTCTTGATAATAACCTTGTTCAACTGATGGTAATCTATACAAAGTCTAAGAGAACCATCTTTCTTCCTCACAAATAAGACCGGGGAGCCCTAAGGTGACACACTTGGTCGAATGAAGCCTTTCTCAAGAAGGTCTTTCACCTACTCTTTTAACTCTTTTAACTTAGCGGGAGCCATTCTATATGGCGGAATAAAGATATGAGGAGTATCAGGAAGAATATCTATACCGAAGTCTATTTCTCTCTTAGGAGGGACTCCGGGAAGATCATTTGGAAAGACCTCTGGAAACTCACTTACAACTGGAACTGGCTGAATAGGTGGTGTCTTAACACTAGAGTCATTAAATTGGACTAAGTGTTAGATGCACCCCTTGGAAACTAACTTTCTCGCCTTAAAGTATGAAATAAAACGATCCTTAGGCACTACTGAACTACTCCTCCACTCAATAACTGGCTCATTAGGAAATTTGAACTTAACTACCCGAGTTCTACAATCAACTGAGGCATAATAGGCATGAAGCCAGTCCATACCTAGACTAACATCAAAATCTACCATGTCTAACTGGACAAGGTCAGCCATGGTGTCCTTGTGATTGACGGAAATGGTAAAATCATGATAAACTCTCTCAACTATAGTAAACTCACCAACAGGTGTGGAAACACTGAAGGGCTCAAGAAATTGTTCGGGAATAATATTGAACCTCATAGCTACATATGCAGTCACAAAAGATAGACTCGCATGTGGATCTAGTAATACGTATAAATCAAAAGTAATGACTTTGATCATACTAGTGGAAACATTAGGTGAATTCTCTTGCTCTTGGCAACTGGTGATATCATATAGAAGGTTTTCCCCTCCGCCTGTCCCTGAAGTAGCTCCTCTAGGTGCAACTCTGTCTGGCGGAGCCACTAAAGAAGATTGGGCTCTATTACCCCCATTGCCATTACCTTGCCTGTTGTTAGGGCACTCTCTCATGAAGTGACCATTCTGACCACACTTGAAGCAACCAGTGGAGCCATGACGACACACTCCTGAGCGGTTCCTACCACACTTAGCACATGCAGGAGTCCCATTACCTCCTTGTGCCACACTACCTTACGACTGTGCAGGTTTAGCCTTAAAGTTCTGAGAGTTCTTATTCTTGAACTCACCTCTATTCTTTGGTGCAGGTGCACTAGCAGACGATGGAGCAAGTCCATTTGCATTGTGTTGAAAAGAAGACCGGTTTGCATCACTCTTCTGCTACCCAGACTCATTTCTTGTCGTCTTAGCCTTCTTATTTTAGAACTCTTCTCTATCTCTCAGCTTATCTTCCTCAACCTACTGCATATGGATCATAAGTCTTGCTATGTCCATGTCTCTTATCAACATAGCTGTCTTACCCTCTTTGCTTGACAGATGAGACAACCCAGAAACAAACAAGTCATCCTGCTCCTCATATCAACAACCATCTCCGGAGCATAGCGGGAAAGTTGGGTGAACTTGAGGCTGTACTCATGCACACACATTGATTCCTGCTTAAGAGTGAGGAATTCTCTTACCTTTGCCTCTCTCAGTTTATAGGGAAATAAACGCCCTATAAAGGCCTCCTCGAACTCAGCCCAACTCACAATTGGTGCATCCCATAAACAAGTAATGAATAAAGTCAATTTTCAATGTGAAAACCTGCAAAAAAAAATCACCTTTTTTGAATTTACATGAATTAAGATTTACATAACTTAAAGAATTTCCCGCCTATCAAAAACTACTAATTAAGAGGGTTTTGAGCCAAAAACAAACACAAACAAAAAAAACAAAGGATAGTAAACAAGATTGGGGAGTTAGGGGGTAGGGAAAATCATCTAAAGTTGGGCATAAACACAGAAAAATTCTTTAAACTTTTTGTTCATACATGAAAGTACTTATTTTAGTAAAATGAAGATGAATTGTTTAATGTGTGTGATCCATACAATTTTTTTTAATTGTGGTTTATGAAATTGGATGAGACTTTTATGATATTTTCAAACTTAATTTACATTTCATAATGTAATTAATAGATAGAATTTGTTAAATATTTGAACGAGAATAAAAGTATTCACTTTCATCAAATTTAAAGGCCTAAAACTACACGAATATATTTAAGGGACAAATTCTGAATCTACCAAGATTAAAGCCTCCCATGAATAAATTTTCAACTATATTTCTTAGGATATAAAAAAGTATCATAATAATAAGGAGGGCTAAATTTTATTGTATCCAATATGTGAAAACATAAAATTTTTCAATGATGGAATTTTTATTTATTTATGTGTTGTGTATATAATTATAGGTGAAATTAATTATCAACTTGATGAGTTTAAAATGTAAGCCTTTTATCACTGATTTTTTTTTTTTTTTTGCAAATTATGAGTTTGAAAATAATAAATGTTGAAATTTTTAAAATTTCATATAAAAACCAATTATTAGAATAAAAATATTGTGTTCAAATAAATTTGCAGTGAAACAATTTAATCAGATATCAACCCCTTCAAATGATTTTTTCATTTATATCTTTTGTTGTTTATTTTACTTCTTATACCATATAATATACAAAATGAATTATGAGAAAATCAATAATCTATTTCATTAAATGAATATTGCAGTACAACTAGAATTTCCAAAGAAAAAGCTACAATATATTTTTAATAATGTTCAACATAGTCCCTTGCTACTGAAGTAATAAGCATGAAAAAAATGTGATTTGATTAGAAATTTTCATGGCCAACACTACTTTTCACCCGCTGTTGTCCTCAAATGTTTGATAGAACTCAAATACTTATCATGCTGGAAAAGAAAAGACCACATAAAGTTAGTAATCAATTTACTAGAGCATTTCATGAAAGAATATATGATAAAATGAAAATTAACCTCTGCTTCCAATTGGTCACAATCATCACAAAACTTAATAAAAAACTTTGTTTGTTCTTCTTCAGTAGTGGTAGTAAAGGTTGAGAAAGTACTCTCCATTTCATATTGGAAAGCGGGAATTTGCAAATTCGAGGTCAATTTTTTTTTCTGATTTTCTCGATCTTCTCTCTAAGAAATGAAAGAACCATTAAAACATCATGGAGATTGTTAAATAAAGAATACAAAAGACGAATAAATAAAAAGCACCAAATAAAATCTTACTTGATCTGATCTTGTAGATTGCTATATCACTTGCATCTCACAAGAGGAAAAACCCCTTTAAATAGATGTATTCATAATGTTCTTACCAAATATAATATTTGATGTTCACATTGTAATAGAGTAATAAATTTTGTGAGATTTTACATATGTTAAAAAATTGTAAGAAATTGATTTTGTTGTTCAACTTAATGAGATGAATTAAATTTTGAATGTATCATAAAGTCTAAAGAGGCACTTGATCTTAAATAATAGATAATTAAATTATTTCAATTCTAAATTACAAATTTAAGATATAATAATTAGTTCCTATATAAGGGTAACCATGTAGATATTATGAGGGGCCTGTTGTAGTTTACACCCTTAACATATTTCCTCTTTTGCCATTTGAACCCTATTCTATTTTATTTAATGATTTCCACCCTAGCCTCTTTATTTATTCTTTTGCAAAATAATGAAACCACTCTCTATAATTTTATTTAGAAAGACAACATTGGAATCACTACATCAAAAATGATTTTTAGCGGCAATTAATTAACATGAATAACCTAAATGCCATTAAATATGTACTTTTAGCGGTAATTAGCACTCTTTGTATATGTCCCTAAAGCCTTTAGTGACATTGGATCCAATTGCAATAAACTATTGCCGGTAAATGCTTTAACACTCTTTGTTAATGTGTATATTTATCATCACTAAAAGGAGTTTTTGTTGTAGTGAACACAAATAATAAGAAGGAGAATGATCATATTAAAATTGCATGTCTTAAATTTTCTTGTGAGAGTGTGTAAAATCAATTGAAATCCGTATCACATCGACAAGGCTGACACAACATGATTCTAATACCATTTATAATGGCCAACCCACTAGTGATAGTGTCCACTTAGATCCTAGGCCCGCACGACTTTTAAATGTGTTATTAATGTGTAAGGCCTGCTTACTTATATACCTAACACATCTCTTGTATTTTGCCGATGTGAGACTTCTTATTTTAAGGTGGGGTGTCACAATATATGTGATAAAGTTTCAGTATAGAAGTGGTAATTTTTGCATGAACAATCTTAAATTTGATAGAGTGTTCTTGCATGAGTAAATTTTAGATCATGATTAATCTTGCAAATTGTATTTGTAAGTAACCTTGTCTCATTAGCACTAATGTGATATACGGTCTATATAGGATATGATGAATTGTTCGAGGTCGAACAAAACCTAAAAGTATGGGGTAAGGATTTGGGGTGTATTTACGCATCCAATCACCATATTTTACCCATAATTTAGCTAAGTTTTGAGTTTAATCATATGAATATCCATATATTTGTTGTGATGAGTTAAGAGATATGATTAGGTTGTTTTCAGACAATAAAACAACAAGAAAAGTCCCAGAAATTGGTTTGGAAGGTAAAACAAGGTGTGCCACACTAAAATACAAACAAAAAAACTACAATAATGGAGTTTGCAATGCGAGGGTACCTTCCACATGATGGAACCCACACCTCTCCTCTTTAGAATATAGATTATAAATTAAAAAACTCATGTGATTAACTTGTGACGCATAGAGAAGGACGCTGGATTATGAGATGGACGCCATTGCGTGTGCCCTTGGACCACACGATCTTCATGCTACAACCCCTTGTTTGTTGATCTGATGTTAATCAAGTCAAAGTAGAGTCAATCAAGATTAAGAATCCGATCCTACTATTATAAATATGTCATTATGGCGGCATTTTTAAGGGTTGCAAATTCTTATTTGGGATTACCATTAGTCATAGAAGTTAGGGATTCTTACTAGCATAGAGTTTCAAACATTCTTACCTTATTAGGGTTAATTATTGCTTTTTAGAAGATTATTGTGGAACGAATAACATTATCTTGCAAGAGTTGCATAATCAAAAAAGGCTTTCTTACTTTCTTTCTATTTATGTTTATTAATTGCTTATATTACTTTATTATTATTTACATCTTGAATTGGAGATGAGTGTTGTGATTAAAAAGATTAGATCATAATCGATGAGTAACTGTTAAAAGAATCTTGAGAAAGTTATGAGACCGCAGAAGGGCTTGAGAGAAGCCTGTGAGTGAGCTTAAGTGTTCTGATTCGAAAGAATGTACTCTTATTCATATGAATCGTGCGTTCGAGCTAAAAACGAGAAGTACTCCTAGGCTCTATTCACTAAACATTGTTTCAGGTGAGACCCTTTCGAGGTAAGTGTGTTTTAGAATGTTTGGATGGTATTTTTTCACCTGAAGAGATAGTATGAGTTGCGATGTTATAAACAATAGTAGTAAAAGTTCCCAAAGTTAGAAGAATGCATGCATTGGTATAGTAATCTACAAAAGGGACATGCTAATGAGGCTAATTATGTTGTTGCAGTCATGCAACCAATACCTTATTAATCAGGAGTTTTCCCTTATGGGTTGACTAAGAAGTGATGAGTTTATGTAGACTTCAGGATAGGAGGTAGAGTAAGAGTTACTAGTATGAATGAGTTAGAGCATACTTTAACCAGAAGGGAGTTTAAGTCGACGTACTATTGTGTTAGTGAAGACTAAGTATAGGTGTTTAATAGAATACTAGAGTATTCATGAGGTGATAGATCTAAGATAGGCTTATGATTTTGTAGGGAGAACTCCATGATATTTAGAGGGTTATGGAGCTAATTTTGCAATGATGTATAATAAATGGGTAAATAGCACTTAAGTTGTGAAGGGAAATGTGTCGGTAAATTGTAAGTTTGTAGAACTTAGAGATAAAGATTAACTACTTGTCATGAGGTCTTAGTGGGTGAGTGTTTATTAGTTATATCTAGTAGTCGTATGTTATTATCATATGTGAGAAATTGTATTTGTATATGTATTTAGTACAAGACATTAATCTTGAATTGAAGACGAGTGTCGTGATAAAAATGATGGCAACATGAGGGTGATGATGTTAGTTTTAAGATTTGATCTAGTAGGTTTGATATAAATTAGGTGAGAAATTAAGATTCTACTTTTGATAAATGTGAGTGGTTTAAGTGTGGTATTATGACTCTTAGATGAGAGCAAGGGAGTGTGTCTAAGTCATTAGATTGGAAAGAACATTAAGAGGTGTAACAGAGATAGTAGGTAATCAGATGAGGTTCCAATTAGGTTTATGATTTTTCATGTGTCTTTAGATAGTATATTTAAGCTGTCAATATGGAATAGGTTGATGTCAGCATTATTTTTCCTTAAGAGTTAGATGAAGCGGCCTTATAAGCCAAGGAGAAGAGGTTAAGAGAAGCATCTTAGAAAGAAGTCTTAGAAGGAATCTTAGTACTTGCATCTGAAGAGTTCAGTAGCCATGAGATACTCCTTTGCCGAGTATTAGAGAAAAGCAAATGTAGACCAGTTTAGAGACTATGGGATAGATCCATAGCTTTAAAAGTGTCAGCTTCACACCTAAGGAGGAGATGATAATATGAGAAACCAAGTCAAGTGTTGAGAATTAGATAGTGATGTATTTAGAAAGAGTTAAAGTGATATATCGATCCATTCATAATCTTGTGTATTCCTCAAATTTCAATTATTCCAACATCTTATTGATGTTTCTTATATCAAAATTGTGTCCATGACTTATGCTCATACACTTCAGATAGACTCACATTCATACTCAGTTTCCAGAATGAGGGGAAAAGACTTAAGCACATTGATCTAAATCTTACTCCATAAAGTTATGGATATCTGCCTCATGATATGAACCTATTCATATAAGAACTCATGTCTCATAGTATGCTCAGCATCGCAAATTCATTATTTTATCTCAGTGGCTAGCAACATAATGTTATGTCCTGGATATTCTTATATTAGAATTATCGAATGAATCGCGCTTATGATCTTTCGCGCTAAAGCTCGTTCAACGTTCCTTTTAGTTAGAGAGTGATGTGGAAGATGGTAGTTGAGTGATGATAGAAGTAGAAGGCTGATTTTTTTTATGTTGATACCAGTAGTGTGCTTATTCCATCTAAAGATTATAAAAGTGGATAGGAAGGGTGAATGAAGTTTCACTATTAGTAATAGTTAGGTGAGAGTAGTTAGTTAGTTCCTGATAGTAATGTGTGAAATTTCAATTGATACAGATAACAAAAGGATGAGGAATTTTAGGAAGATTGGTTAGTAGGAGTCCATGTATTCACTAGACTTGAATGTGGTGTTGTTACATGTGGATGAGTACATGATGCATTAGATGCCTCTTCACTAGGACTCAATGTTTTTTGGATGTAGTGTGTAAGGATTAGTATTCTGGGGATGGGATTTCCTATAGAGGTATAGAACTTGAATCTTATGGTTAGATTAGTGTAAACATTTCATGTTTAGCATCTTGTGATATAGAGATCAGGCTTGAACACATTAAGAGCAGACAATTTAACTTAGACCTTGGTAAAAATAGTCATAAAACCTTGTAGGAGTTATGAGTTGTAGCTAATGCGGTGTGGTATTCATAAATGATGGCATGGTTTAGAGGTGTTGCTAGGCTTGAAAGCTAGATAGTAGTCCTATTCTAACTTCATGCCCAGATCTCCTTTGTCTCGTTGAAGATAACTTAAGATATGGCGTGACTTTGTTAAAAAATAAATCATTTTTGACTTATGTACTATAGATAGTTCCAAACTCTTTGTAGGAATCAGTTCCGCTTATGTTAGTAGGCAAGTTCAGAGGTCAGAAAGAGAGTAAGAATAACCCCTTTCCATTCTCAGTCCAGCCATCATTCAAGGAAGAATGTTCCCAAGAGGGAAATTGTAACACCTCAGTTTTTGAAAAGAACTAAATAGAGGTTCGTACAAGTCACCATCAGTTTTTAGTTTTGGGTCAACTTCAATCGACCATATCTTTTAGCACATAAAGATTTAGGTGGCTCATGACCTACCAAATTGATGGTCTTTAAGTCCTCTTTCCAACGCCACCAAGTTTGCTTAATTTCGAGCTCTGAGTAAAAAGTAATGCTCATTTGAGTGAAGCCTCACTATTTAAGGCATCTCATACATTTGTAGAAGGGTATTTTGGTCTTTTCATTTTTCTTACTAAGCCTAGCCACGGTTTTCCTCACCTAATTAAGGGTCTAATAAGATGCTAAGTTTCTTTTTCACGTTCATAAACATTTAGAAAAATAAGAGAAGATTTCAAGAAGAGAAAAGCTAGGTTTTCAAGCGTCCTTCAAGAAGTGTTGATTTTCGCCAAGAACATTGTTATTTTTAGGTATGTAAGGCTTCTCACAGTTTTGGACTTGTTCGTCCTCACGCCTTACATCTAATTCATCCATGAATTCGTCCATTAAATCGTTATATTAAGATATTCTTGGTTTTAGTTTCATTCTTTAACAATGGAGGTCTTCAGTTGCTTGGGTTTGGAATCTTGAATTTAAGTTGTGATTCTTTAGAATTATTGTATGAAATTATTCATGTATTCATGCTGGGTTTTAGAAATGGTGTTGAGAACATTTATTTTGTATCGAAATTAGGCCAATTGAGTCGTAAAATCTCGATTTATCACTAGGTTCTTCCCCCTGCATTTAAGGAAAAACTTGTCAAAAAGATGGGTTTCCTCCTAACAAGAATCTTAATTTTGGTCACGGCATAACTCTTTTTTAAATATTTTTTTTATGTTCTTTACTATTATAATCATTGATTACCATCTGCATAGCGCCTAATTTAACGTCACGACACAAATAAAGTCAATGTTTAAGACCATTTCTTTCATTTCCTGTCCTTATGAGCAATCATTCGCTTCTTCTTCATTTTAAGAGGACTGCCCTCTTCATCTTCCTCTTGCTTCCTCTTTTCTTTGCTGCTTTTCAGCGCAGGTTAAGGCCACTTGGAAACTTGAACATCATTTTATAGCACCTTGAGAAATACACCATGGTTGCTTTCTAAAAGCCCGCACTTATTCTCGGACAATTTAGGGATCATGCATAGATCTCTATAGTGCGAGGCTGTGAAGTATCCTTTATAGACTATGAAGGTTTTATTTATTATTGGCCTACATTTTCATGTTCCTGACCCTCACATCAATCAATGATCTTCTAGTTGCTAAGAATCGTGTTTTGGAATAACTGACATTCTAGCATATCTATTAAAATCAAGAACTACAAAATCAGAAGGAATTAAAAACTTACTCACTCTGTTGAGCACATCCTCAACTATTCTGTTTAGAGTGTCCCACGACTTGTCTGCTTGTTAATTAGAGGCGACTTGTCTTAAGAGAAGTGTCTTGAAAACTGATAAGGGCATTACACTAATACTTGCCTCCAAATCATATATTGCATGTCCAACATCAATTTTACCAATTTGTATAGGGGCTAAATCTTCCTAGATCCTCAAGATTTTTAGTAAGCTTGCATAATACCCTCGAATTGCATGTCTCTCGGTGCTTCAATCAAAGATATGTTTATATGTAGTTGTTTGAAGGTATCGAAGAAATTTTTAAAAGTGGCCTCATGTTTGTTCTTCTTTAGTCTATGTGGGAAGGTTGGAGGACACTTATTGTCATGCCTCGAGTCTACACCCTAGGCGGGACTGTTACTCGAGAACCATTGTTCGCCCCAAGGAAGCGAACCCTTGGCCTGGCATATTTAACTCAGCGGAAGACTCTAAGCATGATTAAAATTATCAAATGAACTTACACAAATAGCTTAATAGTATAACTGAGAATGTTAGAAGAATTAAACATTCAACTTAGCCAAAATGGCAACCCAAGTCTTAACATAATATAAAATGAGAAGACTAAAGAACTATTAACTGACTGTCTATGAAGCCTCTAAAACAATTGAGAGGGATGTTGGGACAAACCCCAAAACATCCTATGAACTAAACTAGAACACAAATAAAGGAGTCCTCCGGAAGCAAGGAGGCTCACCAAAGACTCGTAGTGCTCAAGCTGGATCAATGAGGCGCTAGATGCTGATCCTGGTTACCTGTGTTTGCATCATAAGATGATGCAGGACAACTGGCATCAGTACATTGAATGTACGAGTATGCGAGTTGGAATGCTAAACAATACATAGGCTTGAAAAGATTCTAAAAGAAACAGTTACCTTGGCTCTTCTCAACTTATGAATAACTTTAACTCAGAATAAAACAATGAACACATGCTATATATGAAAAAGTATTTATAAAACACTAAAAACAACTTAGTTCGTTAAAGAAAATGCAGTAACAAATTCAACTTTACTCATATAATAAAATAATATAGTTTTTGGTGGGAAATTCTTTAACTGACAACCACCACTATGAGTCTAAGTGGTGATACAATGTCATGCCCACGCTGCCATAACTGTCCTATACTTTGTCGTCATATAGAACGCTTAACTTAGTGGATCCACTAGCTTAACTTATGTGATTATCTAAAACGTATGACCCATTAAAACCAATGATGGCTACATGGTTTATGGAGCTTGAGTTAATATGAACTCGAATCCCCATATCGATGCTCAATACTACTCCTAAAATAGACTTAGCTCATATGTTTTAAAACAACTTCTTTCTTTGGTTTGAGATAATTACTGAAAACTTAGCTTAAAATCTCTTCTTGGAATTGATGTTCCCTTTTCTTGTTCAAATGTGAAAACATTTATAAACTCTTTGGGAATACTTAGTTCCCTAATAGCTTTTTGAGAAATGAACTCAACTCTTTACTCTTTGCTTAACTTGAAACTTAAGTCTTAAAACAAAGTTAAAATGTTTGTAAAAGACCCCTGAAAACTTTGACGACTTCACTTAACTTGAATCTTAACTTCACTTGAATTGACTCTTAACTTTCCTTGAATTGAATTATGGATTCAAGGATTATGATTTGTGATAGGAAAGGTTTCTTGATGTTTAGGAATGATTTCGAATAGCTAAACTTGAGAAAAGTTATGAAATCACCGTCTTGGAACAAGTCCGCGACGCGGAGGTGTTTATAAATAATTATTTGCGAAATTAAATTTTGAGACAGTGGAGTCCGCGTCCTCTCCACGACGCAGGGCATATTTTTGTTCACTAGGGGGAACAAGTCCGCGAGGCGGACTTGTTTCATGAGTTTTCAGCCTCAAACCACCTAAATTTGATTATCTTCCTCAAATTCGTTTTCAATCATGATGCCCAACATGTATACTCAAGAAACTAACTCAAAGCAACCCTAAACTCTAAGTAAGGATATCATAAACTTCTCAATTCGTTCTAATTCGCTAACAACATTAGAAGTCAAGAATATTTGTCAAGAACATCAATTTTCCAACTCTTCTAGGACGAATCTCACTGAATTAAACATTCTTGGCGCGTTGGTGAATGAACCCAACGCTATGAGAGACTCACATACCTCGTAGGATCAATTCCTTGGCGAATCCACAACCAAAATGGATCGTTCTTGGCTAATCTTGGTTTTCCTCTTTTCCTTTCTCTTGCGTTTTTCTCCAAAATCCCTAACTCTATTTCTCAAAAGCGTAAATTGAACTAACTCAGTTTTGACCCCACTTAATTTACTAAAAAGGATTTAAATAAATTGGGTAAGGAAAAGACCAAACTACCCTTCAAAATTCGGATTGGACATTTTCTAATCCAACAGCCCAACTTCCGAAAGGCATAACCTACTCATACGATATCGAAATCGCGCAAACTTAGTGGTGTTGGAAAGATCATTCCATGAGATTTCCAACTATATCTAGAAATACACCTAACTTATCCTGAGCTAGGAGTTATGATCATTTGAAGTTGACCAAAAACTCACTTTAACATACTTAAAATTTTCCAGATTTCCTTACACTTTCCAAAAATGACTATTTCCAGATTTTACACTTTTTTCTAGTTATTTCAAATTGCGAGATGTTACAATATTTCCCCTTGGGAACATTCGTCCTTGAATGAGATTACCCTTAATAGGCTAAGGGTGGAAATATCAAGTTCAACCATCCCAAAAGCAAATGCAAACATACAACATGCTCACTCATAATTTAAAGAGCACTAAGAAGAAAATTAGCACCTTGATCTTCACTTTCTTCAGATTCAAAGAGATGTGGATATCTCTTCTTCATATCCTCTTCAGTTTCCCAAGTAGCTTCTTCATCAAATTAGTTCCTCCAAAGGACCTTAACTGATGCTACCTCTTTTGTTCTTAATTTGCGAACTTGACGATCTAGAATCTGGACAAGGATCTTCTCATAGAATAAGCTATCCTTGATCCCAATATTTTTAGTTGGTATGATCAATGATGGATCGCCCATGCAATTCTTCAACATGGAGATGTGAAATACCGGATGAACCGCTGCTAACTCTTGTGGTAGCTCCAACTCATAAGCTACATTGCCAATCCTCTTGGCTATGCGATAAGGTCGAATATACCAGAGACTAAGCTTCCCCTTCTTACTAAACCTCATAACACCCTTCATGGGTGAAACTTTCAAATATACCCAATCATCTACTTCGAACTCTAACGCCCTTCTCCTAACATCAGTGTAGGATTTTTGACGACTCTGTGCCATTTTCAACCTCTCTTAAATCACTTTCACCTTCTCCATAATTTGGTGAACTAAATCTAGTCCTATCAACCCTGCTTCACCAACTTCAAACCATCCAATAGGAGATTTGCATCTTCTCCCATAAAGAGCTTCGTATGGAGCCATTCGGATGCTAGCGTGGTAATTGTTGTTGTAAGCAAACTCAATGAGAGGTAGGTGATCATCCCAATTCCCTTTGAATTCAATCACAGAATCCCTCAAAATATCTTTTAATGTCTGAATAGTGCTCTCTGCTTCACCATCTGTCTGAGGATGAAAAGCAGTACTTAAGTTCACCTTTGAACCCAAGCCTTTCTGAAATTTTTTCCAGAATTGTGCACCTCTATCTGAAATAATGGAGACTCGGACTCCATGAAGTCTTACCAACTCTTGAATATATAACCTGGCATAATCTTCTGCTAAATGGGTAGTCTTTTCCGGCAGAAAATGGGTTGATTTTGTCATTCTGTCGACAATCACCCAAATAGAATCATATTGCCTGCAAGACCTTGGTAAACCTGTGATGAAGTCCAAATTAATCATCTCCCACTTCCATAATGGAAGTTCTATATTCTGCGCCAAACCACCGGGCCTTTGGTGCTCAACTTTCACTTGTTGGCAATTTGGACACTTAGCGACAAATTCAGCAATGCCCTTTTTCATGCCATTCCACCAATAAACCTCTCTCAAGTCACGATACATCTTTGTGGAGCCCGGATGAATGGAATATCTGGAGCTATGAGCTTCCTCCATGATCCTCTCTTGGAGTCCATCCACCATATGTACACACAGTCTACCTTGATATCTCAAAACACCATCTCCCCCTTGTTCAAAAGATAATACTTGATACTTATGAACCTTTGCCTTCAATTCAAGAAAAATAGGGTCTTGGTCTTGCTTCTTTTTCAATTCTGAAACTAATGATGACTCGGCCCCATTCGTCACCACTATTCCTCCTTTTGTGGAATCCATAAGTCTGACTCCCAGGCGTGCCAGTCTGTGCAACTATTCCTCCTTTTGTGGAATCCATAAGTCTGACTCCCAGGCGTGCCAGTCTGTGCACATCTTTTGCTAACTCTCTCTTTCCTTCTTCAACATGGGCGGTGCTACCCATAGACAACCTGCTCAAGGAATCAACAACAACATTAGCCTTACCTGGGTGGTAAAGAATACTCATGTCGTAGTCCTTGAGTAACTCTAGCCACCTTCTCTGTATGAGATTGAGCTCTTTCTGAGAGAACACATATTGAAGGCTCTTGTGATCGGTGAACACATCCACATGAACACTATACAAATAATGGCGCCATATCTTTAAAGATAAAACTACATTAGCCAATCCTAGATCATGGGTTGGATAATTCTTCTCATGAACTTTCAACTGTCTGGAGGCATAAGCTATAAATTTGCCATTTTGCATTAAAACACAACCCAGACCAACTCTAGATGCATGACAATACACCACAAAACCTTAAGTACCTTCTGGTAAGGTCAAAACTGGGGCAGTAGTCAACCTCTTCTTCAATTCCTAGAAGCTTTTCTGATAAGCTTCAGACCATTGAAATTTTACCGTCTTTTGAGTCAACTTGGTCAAAGGGGACAAAATAGATGAGAACCCCTGTACAAACCTTCTATGATAGCCAGCTAAACCCAAGAAACTCCTAATATCAGTTGGAGATGTGGGCCTAGGCCAATTCTGCACTACCTCAATTTTCTGAGTATCAACATTAATTCCATCACCAGAAACTATGTGGCCCAAGAATGCCACAGACTCAAGCCAAAACTCACACTTAGAGAACTTGGTATACAACTCCTTATCTTTCAAAGTCTGAAGAACTATTCTGAGATGGGTAGCATGATCCTCTTCATTCCTTGAATAGATTAGTATGTCATCAATGAAGACGATAAAAAACATATCTAAATAAGGTTTGAAAACTCTATTCATAAGGTCCATGAATGCTGCCGGTGCATTAGTTAAACCGAACGACATGACTAAAAACTCATAATGACCATAACGGGTCCTGAATGCTGTCTTTGGAATGTTACATTCCCTTACTTTCAACTGATGGTAACCTGATCTGAGGTCAATTTTTGAGAAATAGGAAGCATCCCTGAAGCTGATAGAAAAGATCATCAATCCACGGAAGAGGATAATGGTAACCTTGTTCAACTGGCGGTAATCTATACACATCCTAAGGGAACCATCTTTCTTTCTTACAAACAAGACCGGGGCGCCCAAAGGTGAGACACTTGGTCGAATAAAGCCCTTATCTTATAGATCCTTTAACTGCTCTTTCAACTCTTTCAACTCTGCTGGTGCCATTATGTATGGCGAAATAGAGATAGGACGATATCTGGAATGATGTCTATGCCAAAGTCTATTACTCTCTCAGGAGGGACTCCAGGTAGATCATCAGGGAAGACTTCTGGAAACTCTTTTACTATAGGAACTGACTGAATGAGAGGTACCTCAACACTTGAGTCATTAACTCAGACTAAGCGATAGATACAACCCTTCGAAACTAACTTTCTCGCCTTAAGGTACGAAATGAAACGACCCTTAGGCACTGCTGAACTACTACTCCACTCTATGACTGGCTCATTAGGAATCTGAAACTTGACAACTTGAGTTCTACAATCTATTGATGCATAACAGGCATGAAGTCAGTCCATACCAAGAATGACATCGAAATCCACCATGTATAACTCAACTAAATCAACAATGGTGTCTTTGTGATTGATGGAAATTACACAATCACGATAAACTCGCTCAGCTAGAATAGACTCCCCAACAGGTGTAGAAACACAAAAGGGTTCACAAAGTTTATCATGAATAACTTCAAACTTATTTGCAACATAAGGGGTTACAAAAGATAAGCTTGCTCTTGGGTCTAGTAAAGTATAAACATCAAAAGTAAAGACTTTGATCATACCGGTAACAACAGCTGGAGAGTTATCTTGTTCTTGACGACTGATGATTGCATAAAGACGGTTTGTTCCTTCGCCAGTACCTAAAGTAGCTCCTCTAGGTGCAGCTCTGTCTGGGGTAGCAACTGATGAAGATTGGGCCCTATTGCCCTGATTTCCACTACCTTGCATGTTCTTTGGGCACTCTTTCAAGAAGGGACCCTCTTGTCCACACTTGAAGCAACCTGTCTGGCCCTTACGACACTTACCTGGGTGGATTTTACCACACTTAGCACATGCAGGAGCCCAATTACCTCCTTGTGCCATATTACCCTGAGACTGTGCAGGTCAAGTTTTGAAGTTCTGCGAATTCTGACCATTATACTCGACTCTGTTTCTAGGTGCAGGTGCACAGGCAGATGATGGAGCAGGTCCCTTTTGTCTTTGCCGAAAGGACGAACGATTCACATTACCTTTCTGATGCCCAGATTCATTTCCTGTCTTAGCTTTCTTATTTCTGAACTCTTCCTTGTCCCCCAGCTTCTCTTTTTTAACCTGCTGCACATAAACCATCAACCTTGATATGTCCATGTCCCCAATAAGCATTACAACCCTTCCTTCCTTACTTGACATACAAGATAACCCACTAACAAACAAGCTCATTCTACTCTTCATGTCCTTAACCATCTCCGGAGCATAACGGGATAGTTGGGTGAGCTTCAACCCATATTCATGAACACTTAGAGAATCCTTCTTAAGTGTGAGGAACTCATATACCTTGGCCTCTTTCAGTTCTCGAGGAAAGAAACTCCCCAAGAAAACCTTTTCAAAACATGCCCAACTCGCAGGTGGTGCATCCTCAGCTCTACCCCCTTTCAACTAATCAAACCAAGTCCTAGCAACATTCATCAGTTGATATTCAGCTAGTTCAACGCTCTCAGTATCTTCCATATGCATCACGTCAAATACCTTCTTCAGCTCCTCAATAAAGTTCTCTGGATCCTTGGTAGGGCTCGAACCCGTGAAACTTGGAGGGTTCATCCTCAAGAACTCATGAATCCCTGAAGTGTTAGCCTCTTCTTGTCGAGCTCCTCTCTGATGCTTGGCTTGGTTGGTTACAACTTGACTCAACATCCGGATAGCCTCACGGAACTCAGCATTGGCGACTTCGCCTTGAGGTTGCACCTCAGGTGCATTTGGTAATTCTTGCTCCTCAACATTATGCCTAGCAGGATGACCTCTGACAGCTCTTTGTGGAGGCATGATTATTTGAAAACACGTGCAAGCACGAATTAGAAGAAAGATTTTTAGAGATAAAACTCTAACGCACGAAATGAGTATGAAAGAAGTGAGGAATTTCCTAAATGTTGCTGCCTCCTAATTATAGATGTGGCGCGCTTCACACCGATAACTAGGACCCTACAAACACGGCTTGATAGACTCCCTAGGACTCTTGAACTCTGTGCTCTGATAACAAGTTTGTCACACCCCGAATCTACACCCTAGGCGGGACTGGCACTAGAGAACCATTGCTGGCCCCAAGAGAACCCTTGGCCTGGCTTATTTAACTCAGTGGAAGACTCTAAGTATGATTACAATTATCAAATGAACTAACTCAAATAGCTTAATAGTATAACTTAGAATGTTAGAAGAATTAAACATTCAACTTAGCCAAAATGGCAACCCAAGTCTTAACATAATATAAAATGAGAAGATTAAAGAACTATTAACTGACTGTCTATGAAGCCTCTAAAACAACTGAGAGGGATGTTGGGACAAACCCCACAACCTCCTAATGAACTAAACTAGAACGTAAATAATGGAGTCCTCCGAATGCAAAGAGGCTCACCACAGACTCGGAGTGCTCAAGCTGGATCAACGAGGCACTGGATGCTGATCCTGGTTACCTGTGTCTGTATCATAGGATGATGCAGGCCAACTGGCATCAGTACATTGAATGTACGAGTATGCGAGTTAGAATGCTAAACAATACATAGGATTGAAAAGATTCTGAAAGAAACACTTACCTTGACTCTTCTAAACTTATGAATAGCTTTAACTTAGAATAAAGCAATGAACATATGCAATATATGAAAAAGCTTTATAAATCAGTAAAAGCAACTTAGTTCGTTAAAGGAAATGCAGTAACAAACTCAACTTTACTCATATAATAAAATAATATAGTTTTTGTGGGAGATTCTCTAACCGACAACCACCACTATGAGTCTAAGTGGTGATACAACGTCTTGCCCACACTGCCAGAATTATCCTATACTTTGCCGTCATATAGAACGCCTAACTTAGTGGATCCACCAACTTAACTTATGTGATCATCTAAAAAGTATGACCCATTAAAACCCATGATGGCTACATGGTTTATGGAGACTTGAGTTAATATGAACTCTCATTCCCATATCGGTACTCAATACTACTCCCAAAATAGACTTAGCTCATATGTTTTAAAACAACTTCTTTCTTTGGTTTGAGATAATTACTAAAAACTTAGCTTAAAAGCTCTTCTTGGAATCGATGTTCCCTTTTCCTGTTCAAATGTGAAAACATTTATAAACTCTTTGGGAATACTTAGTTCCCTAATAGCTTTTTGAGAAATGAACTCAACTCTTTACTTTTTGCTTAACTTGAAACTTAAGTCTTAAAACAAAGTTAACACATTTGTAAAAGACCCTTGAAAACTTTGACGACTTCACTTGACTTGACTCTTAACTTCACTTGAATTGACTCTTAACTTTGCTTGAATTGAATTATGGATTCAAGGATTATGATTTGTGATAGGAAAGGTCTCTTGATGTTTAGGAATGATTTCGAATAGCTAAACTTGAGAAAAGTTATGAAATCACCGTCTTGGAACAAGTCCGCGATGCGGAGGTGTTCCTAAATAATTATTTGCGAAATTAAATTTTGAGACAGTGGAGTCCGCGTCCTCTCCGTGACGCGGAGCAAATTTTTGTTCACTGGGACGCGGACTTGTTCCATGAACCTTACTCGACTTCTTCCTTCTTCGTTTTTCAGCCTCAAACCACCTAAATTTGATTATCTTCCTCAAATTCGTTTTCAATCATGATGCCCAGCATGTATACTCAAGAAACTAACTCAAAGCAATCCTAAACTCAAAGTAAGGATCTCATAAACTTCTCAATTCGTTCTAATTCGCTAACAACATTCAAATTCAAGAATATTTGTCAAGAACATCAATTTTCCAACTCTTCTAGGACGAATCTCACTGAATTAAACATGCTTGGCACGTGGGTGAATGAACCCAACGCTATGAGAGACTCACATACCTCGTAGGATCAATTCCTTGGCAAATCCACAACCAAAATCGATTGTTCTTGACGCATCTTGCTTTTCCTCTTCTCCTTTTGCTTGCGTTCTTTCTCCAAAAGCCCTAACTCTATTTCTCAAAAGCGTACACTAAACTAAATCAGTTTTGACCCCACTTAATTTACTAAAAATGATTTAAATAAATCGGGAAAGGAAAAGACCAAACTACCCTTCAAAATTCCGGATTGGACATTTCCTAATCCAATAGCCCAACTTCCGGAAGGCATAATTTACTCATACGATATCGAAATCATGCAAACTCAACGGCGTTCGAAAGATCATTCCAAGCGCTTTCCAACCATATCTGGAAATACACTTAAATCATCTTGAGCTAGGATTTATGGTGGTTTGAATTTAACCAAAAACTCACTTTAACTTACTTAAAATTTTCCAGATTTCCTTACACTTTCCAAAAATGACTATTTCCAGATTTTACACTTCTTTTCTAGTTATTTCAAATTATGAGGTGTTACACTTATAAATAGGCATTGTGTTGATTAAAGTGTTTTTCTCCTTAATCATTTCCCTTAAAATCAATTCATCTTTCTTTTCCATTGTTTCAACTATTTTATTTTCCCCAGTCTTTTCAAACTTGTCATCTGCAACTTTCTTCACCAATCTTTTTGGAAAGGGAGGAGGACAATTTGCATTGAGAATAGATATCGCTGTAGTGACTTTCTCCTTATTCTTCTCTTTTAAGCTCAACTTCTCTTTCTCATGCATCGCTTCAGCTTTCTTCATCAGTCTTTGCAGAAAGGGCGAGGACATTTTGACTTATTTAACTTTATATGGTGTATCATCTACCACCACATATTTATCAAACACTCGACACTCCACGAGTTGCAAAATCCATACAATGTCTCACATTACCTCTTCCACCCTTTGGATTTGGAATAGTGTCGCTCGAAAGAGTGACCTCATGTATTTAATTTACTGAAGCTGACATCTTCCTTAGCTGAACTTCAATATATTTAATTGAGGTGGAGTGGGATTTTACTACTTGTCCCATGGTTACTAAGTCGCTATGTAGTTATTGCATACCCGCATCTATAAATCCAACTTTCTTGAGACAACATAACATGTCTTCCATTTTTGAGATTTTTAGATCACTTATCGATGGTTGATCTGAGTTTTGGTAACTAGCTCGGGGTGGAATATATGAATTAGTTCTTTTGTTATAGATGAACCTCTTTGAAACCATATTCATGGCCTTAGGGTACGAAATAAACGTACCCTTTTGCACTATTGTGCATCCCTTCCAGTCTAAGACTGGCTCATTAGGAAATTGGAAAATCAAAGTTTTAGTCCAACAATATTCCTAGCATAACATGTATACAACCGATCTATTACCATAGAAACACCAAAGTTATCCGTAAAAATAATGACATCAAATTTCACTATTTCTAGCTCAACTAAATTGGCCATGGTATCTCTATGGCATATCACGACTATGCAATCTCTATAAAATCTTTTAGATGTAATGGATTCACCAACAAGAGTGGAAACGAGAAATGGTTCATTAAGTTGTTCGGGACTCATTTCAAACTTTTTAGCAACATAAGGGGTTACATAAGATAAAGTGGTTTTGGGGTCAGGTAAAGCATATACATCATGAATAATGACTTTTAACATACCAGTGACAATATCTAGAGATGTTTTCGATTCCCTATGAAAGGATAAAGCATACAATGGATGTGTGGATATAAATTTTCTTTTGATTACTACTGAAAGTTAGTCACTCTTAAAATCTTTTAATTACACGTTTTAAATATACTTTCTCCTCCCTCCCCCATAGTACATTATTTAGTTATTATTGTATTGTTGAAGTTCTTACTTTTAATCATATAATATATATATATATATATAAAAGAGAACCTTAGGCTCGCCTACGCGCCACCACAAACCAGAATTCCAAAACTAGCATTCCCCTTTCATGAAAAGTTGTGACATTTATGAAAAGTTGTGACTTTAATGAAGAGTTGCGATTTCTATGAAAAGTTGTGACTCTTATGAAAAGTTGCGACTTTAATGAAGAGCTGCGACTTTTATGAAAAATTCTAACTTTTATGGAAGGTTGTGACATTTCTGAAGGGTTGCAACTTTTCGAAATAGCTGTAACCTTTCTGATAAGGCCCAATAAACATTTGTTCACACTACCCTTTGTTGTCTATAAATAGAGGGGTTTCCTCTCATTTTAAAACAACAAAAATTCTCAACTTCTTCTTCTTCTTCTTCATAATTAAATATTTGTGTACATTGATCTTGTTGAGTGGCTCATTGGCACTATTGCTTATGTTACAGATTCTGGTATGTGTTTTTATAGTCATTAATTTATGCTTAAGGATAAATAATACGGTGTAATAATTTTCATTTTCCTTTTTTTTACTACGTAATTTTGTATGTAAGATAATATAGCCTTTAAGTTTTAATGCCTAATAGGTTTTAAGTATTATTTTATAAATTCCGTGATATTAAATTCCCGAGCGAAGCGTGGGTAATTTTACTAGTATAATATAATATAAATAAAAGTTGATATAAAATATAGAAGATATACGAAATTGGATGTTTTTAGTCGGAGTTTATTTTACTTTAGCATTCATGTTAGGGAGTGTTCAAATTTCACTAAACTTTGAGATTGTCAATGTCTGTAAATCAAACTTGAGTTTTTAAGAAGAGAAGAATAGAAAACACAAAAAATCGTAGTTTAAAAATGTGAGGAAGTTGGTCAAAAGTAACGACATTTTCTAAATTCCAGAAAGTTATAAACAACAACATCAGCCGTTAAAGAAGAGACCTAAAAGCCTTGAACCACAACACTCCCAAGTAAAGTGGAACATCACGTCCATACAAGAACGTAACTAACTAAATTCAAATGGAGGACCTTCGGCTCCTTTCTTATGAACATCCATTAATGTCTTTCTTATTATAGTAAGTCGTATCATGTATATTTCAAAAAAATCATCCTACAATTGTTGATATCACAAAGGTTATTCCTCATTGTCTCAAAATAGTCAAAACTATTGTTTAGATTTCATATCACTAACCCCAACTTATTTGGAATTGAACCAACTTATTCTTATGGTTATAGTATGCAATTACAAAAAATTATTGCAATGATCAACCAAGTAGTAGGTAGAACCTAAATGGAACCATTCACAACTGGATATTCTAAACCCAAATTTGATACATAACATATTAAAATCTCACAACATAATTTTGTGAGCACTTGAATTCACAAATATCCGTAAATAATAATAATAATAATAATAATAATAATAATAATAATAATAATAATAATAATAAAGACAACCTTACTTTCCTAACAATCAAGAAGAAAAATGCATGTTGCTTAACATATTTTTTAAAAAGATAGTCTATCAGGCAATATCCATATTTACAGTTCACAAATTTAATTGAAAGAAGCCAAAAGAAAAAGTTATCACTACAACAAAAATGATCTTTAACGACAATTATTAGCTTAATTGCCGCTAAATATGTATTTTAAGAGGCAATTAGTACTCTCTATAAATGTTCCTAAAGTTTATAGACATTGAATCTAATGGCAATTAATTAATATTGGTAAAGTCTCTAGAACTCTTCGTTAATGTGCATATTTATTGTCGATAAAAATTATTTTTGTTCTAGTGTATTTTGGGCTTATGTAGTTTCAAGAAAACTTGTTCTCTTACTATGCCTAAAAAAAGAGATGAAGAAATATGAAAAATTAGTCAACTTTAGATAAACGAAGTGAACTAATTGTCTATATACAAATATTCTAGGAAAAATACAATGGCATACAAAAAGTTTGTACCAAAGATAAAACAATCAAAATAATATACTAATTGTGGCAAGCAAGAGATCAATCTATTTGGTTCTTTTAACAAAGTTCACCATTGGTTCCGTATTAGTTATCACATATTTGTTGTTATAACACCTCAGATCTCATTAGGGATAAAATCCTAGTTTTTCATAAAATCGGTGCCAGTACCAAGGAACCACCCACGGACCGTAGGTGGGGTCGTGGTTGGCCAATTCAAGTTCCCATAAGAGTCAAGGTTCCAATACTTAGCGATGGTTCACCAGGATGGTTTGTCATCCCATGCACGAGCCGTAGGTAGGTCTCGTAGGTAAGTCCCAGACTTAGAGGAATTTCAGGCTCAAAAGATGAGACCAACGGTCGTGGTCCACGGTCCGTCGATGGACCCACGGTCTGTTGGTGGTGTTGTGTTGTTGGGGTCCAAGATTCAGTGGTCTCTGATCCCACCCATGGCCGACCATTAGGGTTCGTGGTTGATACTACGGACTGTAGGTGAGGGTTAACAACTATTTAGAGCAAAATGGCTTTTGGGTCAACTTCAAATGGTCATATCTTTTAGCACAAAATGAATCAGGTGGCCCATGACCTATCAAATTAAAGATAATCGAACCCTCTTTCCAGCGCCATCGATTTTTCTAAAATCCAAGCTCGGAGTAAAAGTTATGCTCATTTTAGTGAAGCCCTATCAGGCAGACCTCGAACCACGACCCTGTTGACGGGCAGTAGTTCAAATGACGGTCCATCAATCCCATAGTAGATGGAACTTCGTATGTTTTAAGTCAGGGTCATTCTGGTCTTTTCCCCTATGCATTAGGCACTTAAACTATGTCGTTTGATACCTAAACTATGTCATTTTACTCAGTCTAAGCCTAATAATCTAGTCAGACATACCCAAAACCCTCATTCCCCAAAAATCATCCAGGTTAGAACGAAAAGAAGAGAAAGAGGTGACCAACTCTTCCAAGAATAGGCAGAGGCATTCTTCAAAGTTCAGCCCCGAAATCCAAAGGATTTCTCCGTAGATTTCTTCACTAGGTATGTGGGATTTCTCTTGTGGATTCCTTTCATCCACTAGATCCCTAGAATTCAGTCAAATCCTTGATTCCACATAACTTGTTTAGACCTAGAGTTTTTAAAATCTTAGGAATTGTGGTGATTTTAGCTGCTATAGTATCCATAGTCTAAATATAATGTTTTCTCGGAAATGTTGCTTAATTCCTGGTATAAAACTCAAAACCCTAGTTTGTGTGAATTCTCTTAGTTCATGAATTACACTTGCTAAGTCAGTTAAATAGAAAATCATGCTCCAGATTTCGAATGTCACATTCTTAGTATATAAGTGTTGCATTCTCAGTTAGCACGCAATATTTTGAGCTATTTAGTGCATTTTAGCTTCGTATGTGTTCAGTTGGGAGTAGACTTAGCACCGAGTTGGACTAGGGTTCAGCGTACACTCATTTTAACACCTCGGTATTTGAAAGAACAAGAATTAGAAAGAAACTACTTTTGAAAAGAGTAAATTTGGAAATTTTGGTAAGTTATGCTATGTATGAGTTTTGGGCCAACTTTAAACAACCATAACTTTTAGTACATAATTAGTTAGGTGGCCCATTAGATATCAAATGAAAGGTCTTGGAATTTTCTTTCCAACGCCACTGAGTTTGCTAATTTTCAAACTCGTATGAGGGAGATATGCCCATTTGAAGTCTGGCTGTTTAGTTAAGGAAAGCTACCCTGAATTAAGAGGGGTATTTTGATATTTTCCTTACCCAATTGATTTAATTTGAAATTAGGTAATATCTAGGAGTCTAAACTGATTTGGTTCAGTTTTACAAATCCTAAAATACCCTAGGGCTTCGAGAGAAGTTCAAGAAGAGGAGAAAAAAAGGAGAAAAAGTCAAGCATTCATCAAGTTCTTGAGGGTTTTCATTGCGAATTTCGTCAATGGTTGATCCCTAAGAGGTATGTGAGTTCACTTAGCATTGGGTTCGTTTACCCATGCACCAATCATGATTAATTCAGTGTAATTTTGTTCTTGAAAGTAAAGGATTTGTGTTCTTGATGAGTTTTGTTGAAGTTTCCTTCATAATCTTGATTGTTGAGGTTTTGATGTGTTCTTGAGATAATTGTATGAGTTTTAAGGTTGTTTTTAAGTAGATTCTTGTACACAATGGTTGGGTATTTCGAATCTAAGTGATTGGGGAAGAAACCATTCGATTCTAGGTGAATTGGAGTTAGAAAACGAGTAAGAAAATTCGTCGATTTTTCAGGGCAGGGGGCTGGCGCACCGAGCCACTAAGTGACCTAGCAAGAGGAATCTGTAGTTTTGACTCTGGGGCATCGCGCCACTCAGTTCGCCCAAACAACCCTTATGTAGTTCAGGCTCTGGCGGCCTGCGCCATTCAGTACGAAGGGTCGCCAGGTCCTTTACCCTTTCCCATTTCTTTCCATTAGAATTCCCTCGAATCGTACCTATGTTTACTAGTTGATTTCTACACTCTAAGGTACATATAAACATTGAGAGATCATCCATAACATGAGATAATAACCCTTGAATATTTAATTCAAATTTAAGGTAGAGCTAAGAGTCAAGTCTAGAGAGTTCTTAGAATCTTTTCAAAAGTCTTTTACAATTGTTTTAAACCTGTTTTAAAACTTAAGAATTGAGTTTGAGAAAGAGTAGAGCCAAGTTCATTTCTTTAAAATGATATATGGGACTTAAATATTCTCGAAGAGTAAATGTTTTCACATTTAAGATGAGAGGAAACACCGATTTCGAAAAGAGTTTTCATGAGCAGTTTTAGTACCATATCTTTTAAGAGAAAAATCTTTTGACTAATAATCTCAAAACACAGAAAAAGTTATGTTTTTAAACATATGAGCTAGTTACATTTTGGGAGTAGTATTGAGCACCGATATGGGAACGATTTCAGATAACTTGAGTCTCCATAAACCATGTAGCCAACGTGGGTAGAAAGGATCATACTTTTTAGATTATTCCTTAATTCTTTTTAGCATACACCAATGGATCTACTTAGTAGTAGGTTTTATACCCCGACAAAGTATAGGATAGTTCTGGAAGCATGGGCTAGACGCTTTTTCATCACATAGCTCATAGTGATGGTTGTCGATTAGAGAATCTCCCATAGAATTACTTGTATTTTCATATACAAAACAAAGTAATTACCGTGCCTTTAAATATACTGAGTTGTTATCTCATGTTTTAAAGCTTTTCTTTATATTGCATTTCTATCACTGTCTTATATTGAAATGAGTTGAGTTGAGTTGAGATGAGGTAAGTGTTTCTTTCAGATCCCATTTCAAGCTTATGTCTTATGTAGATTTCCCATCACATGCTCGTACATTCCATGTACTGGCGCCATTTGGCATGCATACTTTATGATGCAGATACAGGTAACCAGTATCAACATCTAGTGCTTCGTTAATCCAGTTGAGCTTCAAAGTTGTTGGTGAGCCTCCTTACTTCTGGGGGATCCCTGTTATTTGCTTTATCGTTCTAGTTTTATTAGGATGTCGTGGGTCTTGTCCCGACGTTTATCTCAATTAGTAGAGGCTTCACAGATAGATAAATATAGTTCATGAGTCTTGTTCATTTCAGTTATTGATGTCTGAGACTTGAGTTGACACTTTGGCTAGTGAATGATTCTTTAAATATTCTGAGCTAGTTATTTTATGTTACAACTTTATTTTTGAAGTCATCTTATGTTGATTAAGTCTTCTACTAAGAGTTAGGCCAGACTAACGGTTCGCTTGGGGCCAGCAATGGTTCTCGAGTGCCAATCCCGCCCAGGGTGTAGGGTCGAGGCGTGACAAACTTGGTATCAGAGACCAAAGTTCAAGAGTCCTAGGGAGTTTAAGAAGCCGTGTTTATAGAGTCTTAGTTATCGGTGTGAAGCACGCCACATCAATAATTAGAAAGCTGCAACATTTAGGAACTACCTCACTTCTTTCGAACTCATTTCGTGCGATATAGTTTATCTCTATAAATGTTTCTTTCTAACTCGTGCTTGCGCATATCTTTCAGATCATGTCTCCATGAAGAGCTTTCTGAGGTCGTCCTGCTATAAGGAACGTTGAGGATCAAGGGGTACCTAATGCACCAGAAGTGCAACCCCAAGGAGAGAGCACTAATGCTGAGTTTCGGGAAGCTATCCGGATGTTGAGCCAAGTTGTGACCAACCAAGCTGGGCAGCAAAAGGGGAATCGATAGGAACTGACTGATACTTCTAGGATTCGTGAGTTCTTAAAAATGAATCACCAAGCTTCCCTGGTTCAAATGTCACTGAGGATCCGAATATTTTTGCGGAAGAGTTATAAAAAGTGTTTGAGGTTATGCATGTTGCAGATGCTGAGTGAGTGGAACTAGCAGCATGAAGGGTGTTGCTAGAATCTGGTTTGACCAATGGAAGAAGGGTAGAGTTGAAGGTGCACCGATTGTGAGCTGGGTTGTGTTCGCGAGTGCCTTCATGGGGCGTTTCTTTCCCCGTGAGCTAAGAGAGGCCAAGGTAAGAGAATTCCTCACTCTTAAGAAGGAGTCTATGAATGTGCATGAGTATAGCCTTAAGTTCACCCAACTGTCCTACCCCGAATGTGGTTGCTGACATGAGGAACAAGATGAGTCTGTTTGTTGCTGGGTTGTCTCGTCTATAAAGTAAGGAGGGCAAGGCAGCTATGCTAATAAGGGATATGGACATAGAAAGGATGATGATCCATATGTAACTGGTTGAGGAAGATAAGTTGCGAGATAGAGGAGAGTTATGAAACAAGAAGGGTCAGACCGGAAATGAGTTCGGACAGTAGAAGAGTAATGAAAATTGGGCATCTTTCCAACATAAGCAAAAGGGACCTAATCCGTCATCTACTAGTGCATGTGCACCAAGGAACATAGGTGAGTTCAATAATCCAAATTCACAAAATTTCACAGCTAGACCTGCACAGTCTCAAGGTAGAGTGGCACAAGGAGGAAATGAGACTCCTGCATATGCTAAGTGTGGTAGTACCCACTCAGAGGTATGTCGTGATAGCTGCACTGGTTGTTTCAATTGTGGTCAAGAGGGTCACTTCATGAAAAAGTGCCCTAAGAACAGGCAGGGCGGTGCAAATAGGGGTAATAGAGCTCAATCTTCTTCAATTGCTCCACCAGACAGAGTTGTACCTACAGGAGCTACTTCAGGGACAGGCGCAGGGGCAAACCGTCTATATGCTATCACCAGTCGCCAAGAGCAAGAGAATTCTCCAGATGTTGTCACTGGTATGATCAAAATCTTTTCTTTTGATGTTCATGCTTTGCTAGATCTAAGAGCGAGTTTATATTTTGTGACTCCATATGTTGCGATGGATTTTGATATTCTCCGTAAGAAACGTCTTGAGCCCTTCAGTGTTTCTACACTTGTTGGTGAATCTATTCTAGCTGAGAGAGTTTATCGTGATTGTTCTATTTCCATCAATCACAAGGACACCATGGCTAACTTAGTTGAGTTAGATATGGTAGATTTTGATGTCAGTCTAGGTATGGACTGGATTCATGCCTGTTATGCCTTAGTTAATTGTAAAACTTGAGTAGTTAAGTTCTAGTTTCCTAATGAGCCAGTTACAGAGTGGATGAGTAGTTCAACAGTGCCTAAGGGTCATTTCATTTCGTACCTTAAGGCCAGAAAGTTAGTTTTCAAGGGGTGGATCTATCACTTAGTCCGAGTTAATGACTCTAGTGTTGAGACACCATCTATTCACTCAGTTCCAGTTGCTAGTGAGTTTCCAGAAGTCTTTCAAGATGATCTTCCCGGAGTCCTTCGTGAGAGAGAAATAGACTTTGGTATAAATAGTCTTCCCGATACTCATCCTATCTCTATTTCTCCATATAGAATGACACCAGTAGAGTTGAAAGAGTTAAAAGAGCAGTTGAAAGATTTTCTTGAGAAAGGTTTCATTCGATCAAGTGTCTCACCTTAGGGCACTCCGGTATTATTTGTGAGGAAGAGAAATGGTTCTCTTAGAATGTACATAGATTACCGTCAGTTGATTAAGGTTAATATCAAGAATAAATATCCTCTTCCGAGAATTGATGATCTATTTGATCAACTTTAGGGTGCCACTTGTTTTTCTAAGATAGACCTCAGATCAGGCTATCATCAGTTGAGAGTAAGAGAAAGTGACATCCCTAAGACAACATTTAGGACCCGTTATGGTCATTATGAGTTTCTGGTCATGTGATTTAGTTTGACTAATGCTCCTGCAGCATTCATGGACCTTATGAATAGAGTATTCAAGCTTTATTTAGATATGTTTGTTATCGTGTTCATTGACGACATTTTGATCCATTTGAGGAACGAGGACGATCATGTTAGTCATCTTGGAGTAGTTCTTCAAACTCTCAAGGATAGAGAGTTATATGCTAAGTTTTCTATGCGTGAATTTTGGCTTGAATCTGTGGCATTCTTAGGCCATATTATTTCGGTGATGGGATTCGAGTTGACACTCAAAATATAGAGGCAATGCAGAACTAGCCTAGACCCACGTCTCCAACTTATATTAGGAGTTTCTTGGGATTAACTGGCTACTATAGAAGATTTGTCGAGGGGTTTTCATCTATTTCATCCCCTTTAACTAAGTTGACTCAAAAAATAGTTAAGTTTCAATGGTCTGAAGCTCGTGAGAAAAGTTTTCAGGAATTGAAATCTAGGTTGACTACTGCCACAATATTGACCTTGCCAGAAGGTACGCAAGGTTTTGTGGTATATTGTGATGCATCCATAGTTGGAATGGGTAGTGTGTTAATGAAGAATGGAAAAGTTATAGCTTATGCCTCTAGACAACTTTAGATTCACGAGAAGAATTACCCAACCCATGATTTAGACTGGCTGTCGTAGTATTTGCTTTGAAAATATGGTGCCACTATCTTTATGGTATTCATGTAGATGTGTTCACCGATCACAAGAGTCTTCAGTATGTGTTTAGTTAGAAAGAACTCAATCTCAGACAAAGAAGATGGTTGGAGTTACTCAAGGATTATGACATGAGTATTCTCTATCACCCAGGTAAAGCCAATGATGTTATTGATGCCTTGAGCAGTTTGTCTATGGGTAGTCCTTCCTATGTTGAGGATGACAAGAAAGAGTTAGCAAAATATGTACATAGACTTGCACGACTAGGAGTTCGACTAATGGATTCCAACGAAGGAGGAGTAGTGGTGATGAATGGAGCTGAATCATCATTAGTGTCTGAAGTGAAAGAGAAATAAGACCAAGATCATATTTTTCTTGAATAAAAGGAAATTTTTTATAGGAAGAAAGTGATGGCTTTTGAACAAGGGGGAGATGGTGTATTGAGTTATCAAGGTAGATTGTGGGTGCCAAGGGTGGATGAGCTCGAAGAGAGAATAATGGAGGAAACTCATAGCTCAAGATATTCTATCCATCTGGGTTCCACAAAGATGTATCGTAACTTGCAAAAAGTCTATTGGTGGAGTAGTATGAAAAAGTGTATTGCAGATTTCGTTGCTAAGTGTCTGAATTGCAAACAAGTAAAGGTAGAGCACTAGAGGCCCGTTGGTATGGCACACAATATAGATCTTCCGAAATGGAAGTGGGAGTTGATCAATATGGTTTTCATTAAAGGTTTACCACGGTCTCAGAGATAACATGATTCGATTTGGGTGATTGTAGATCGAATGACAAAATCAGCACATTTCTTCTCGGTAAAGACTACCCATTCAACATAAGATTATGCTAAGTTATATATTCAAGAGGTAGTCAGACTTCATGAAATTTTGGTGTCCATTATTTCAGATAGAGGTGCACAATTTACTGTACAATTTTAGAAGTCATTCCAAAAAGGTTTGGGTTCAAAGGTGAACTTGAGTATTGTTGTTCATCCTCAGACTGATGGTTAAGCAGAGCACACTATTCAAACTTTAGAAGATATGTTGAGGGCTTGCATGATTGATTTCAAGGGTAATTGTGATGATCACCTACCTCTCATAGAATTTGCTTACTACAATAGTTATTTCTCTAGCATCCAGATGGCTCCTTATGAAGCTCTTTATAGGAGATGATACAGATCTCCTATTGGATGGTTTGAAGTTGGTGAAGCTGGGTTGATAGGACCGGACTTAGTTCATTAAGCTTTGGAGAAAGTGAAGGTTATTCAAGCGAGATTGAAAACAACACAGAGTCGTTAGAAATCCTATACAGATGTTAGGAGAAGAGATTTAGAGGTTGAAGTAGATAACTGGGTATATTTGAAGGTTTCACCCATAAAGGGTGTTATGTGATTTGGTAAGAAGGGAAAGAATAGTCCCCGGTATATTGGTCCTTACAGGATATCGGTAAAGTGGCTTATGAGCTGGAGCTACCGCAAGAGTTAGCAGTGGTTCATCCGGTATTTCACATTTCCATGGTGAAGAAGTGTATGGACGATCCTTTACTTATCATACCTACTAAGGATATTGGTATTAAGGATAACTTGTCTTATGAGGAGATTCCCGTACAGATCCTATATCGTCAAGTTCGCAAGTGGAGAACCAAGGAGGTAGCATCAATCAAGGTTTTGTGGAGGAATTAGTTTGTTGAGGAAGTTACTTGGGAAGCTGAGGTGGATATGAAAAAGAGATACCCACATTTCTTCGAGTTCAGAGAAATTCCAAATTAAGGTACTAATCCTTTTCTTTACATTTATTTTAAGTTGGCATGTTATGTTATATGTTACTTGTTGGGTGTTTAAGCTGAAGGTTAGATGTTACACCCTTAGTCTACTTAGAGTATTCTCATTTGAAGACTAATGTTCCCAAAGGGGAGATATTGTAACACCTCGGTATTTGAAAGAACTAGAATTAGAAAGAAACTATTTTTGGAAAGAGTAAATTTTGAAATTTTGGTAGGTTATGCTAAGTATGAGTTTTGGGTCAACTTCAGACGACCATAACTTTCAGTACATAATGAGTTAGGTGGCCCATAAGATATCAAATGAAAGGTCTTGGAATTCTCTTTCCAACGCCACCAAGTTTGCTAATGTTCAAGCTCGTACGAGAGATGTATGCCTGTTTGAAGTCGGGTTGTCTAGTTAAGGAAAGCTACCCAGAATTAAGAGGGGTATTTTGGTCTTTTCCTTACCCTATTAATTTAATTCGAAATTTGGTAATATTTAGGGGTCTAAACTGATTTGGTTCAGTTTTACAAATCCTAAAATACGCTAGGGCTTTGAGAGAAGTTCAAGAAGAGGAGAAAAGGAGAAAAAGTTAAGCGTTCATAACGTTCTTAAGGATTTTTTGTTGTGGATTTTGCCAAGGGTTAATCCCTAAGAGGTATGTGAGTTCACATAGCGTTGGGTTCGTTCATCCACGTGCCAATCATGATTAATTCAGCGTAATTTTGTTCTTCAAAGTAAAGGATTTGAGTTCTTGATGAGTTTTGTTGAAGTTTCCTTCATAATCTTGATTGTTGAGGTTTTGATGTGTTCTTTAGATAATTGTATGAGTTTTAAGGTTGTTTTTTAGTAGATTCTTATATACTATGGCAAGGCTTTTCAGGTATATTGTGATGCGTCTAGAGTTGGTTTGGGTTGTGTGTTGATGCAGAATGGCAAGGTTATAGCTTATGCCTCCAGACAGTTGAAAGTTCATGAGAAGAATTACCCAACCAATGATCTAGAGTTGGCTACTGTAGTGTTTACTTTGAAAATATGGCATCATTATTTGTATGGTGTTCATGTTTATGTATTCACTGATCACAAGAGTCTTCAGTATGTGTTTAGTTAGAAAGAGATAAATCTCAAATAAAGGAGGTGGTTAGAATTACTCAAGGATTATGACATGAGTATTCTTTATCACCCAGGTAAGGTTAATGTTGTTGTTGATGCCTTGAGCAGGTTGTCTATGGGTAGTACCGCCCATTTTGAGGAAGATAAGAGAGAGTTAGCGAAAGATGTGCACAGACTTGCACGTTTGGGAGTCCGACTAATGGATTCCACAGAAGGAGGAGTAGTGGTGATGAATGGGGCTGAATCATCATTGGTGTCAGAAGTAAAAGAGAAGCAAGACCAAGACCCAATTTTGCTTGAATTGAAGGCAAATGTTCATAAGCAAAATTATTAGCTTTTGAACAAGGGGGAGATGGCGTACTGAGGTATGAAGGTAGATTGTGTGTACCAAGGGTGAATAAACTCCAAGAGAGGATCATGGAGGAAGCTCATAGCTCCAAATATTCCATTCATCCGGATTCCATAAAGATGTATCGCGATTTGAGAGAAGTTTAATGGTGGAGTAGTATGAAGAAGGGCCTTGCAGAGTTTATTGCTAAGTGTCCGAATTGCCAACAAGTTAAAGTAGAGCATCAAAGGCCCGATGGTTTGGCTCAAAATATAAAACTTCAGGAATGGAAGTGGGAGATGATAAACATTGACTTCGTCACTGGTTTGTCGATGTCTCGTAGGCAACATGATTCTATTTGGGTTATTGATAATAGAAAGATAAAGTCAGCCCACTTTTTGCCCGTAAAGGCTACCCATTCATCAGAAGATTATGCTAAGTTGTATATTCAAAACGTGGTAAGACTTCATGAGGTTCCGTTCTGCATCATTTCAGATAGAGGTTCGCAATTTATTGCACAGTTTTGGAAGTCATTTCTTGTGTTCAAAGGTGAACTTAAGTACTACTTTTCATCCTCAGACGGATGGTCAAGTAGAGCGCACTATTCAGACCTTGGAAGATATGTTAAGGGCTTGTGTGATTGATTTCAAAGGTAATTGGGATGATCACCTACCTCTTATTGAATTTGCTTACAAAAATAGTTACCAATCTAGCATCCAGATGTCTTCTTATGAAGCTCTTTATGGGAGAAGGTCCAGATCTCCTATTGGATGGTTTGAAGTTGCCGAAGCAGGGTTGATAGGACCAGATTAGTCCATTAAGCTATGGAAAAAGTGAAAGTGATTCAAGAGAGGTTGAAAACGGCGCAAAGTCGTCAGAAATCCTACACTGATGTTAGGAGAAGTGAGTTGGGTGTTTGAGCTGAATGTTAGATATTACACCATTGGCCTAGTAAGAGTAATCTCATTCAAGGACGAATGTTCCCAAGGGGGAGATATTGTAACATCTCACTAATTGAAAGAACTAGAAAGAGTTAGAATTGGAAATAGTCATTTTAAGAAAGAATAAAAAATCTGGAAATTTGTTAAGTTATGTTAAGTTTGGAGTTTTGGTCAACTTCCAACGACCATAACTCCTAGATCAGGATGAGTTAGGTCTTCTTCCAGATATCGTAGGAATGATCTTGGAATTAACTTTCCAACGCCGCCGAGTTTGTGCGATTCCGAGTTTGTATGAGTGACATATACCCATTTGAAGTTGGGCTATTAAAATAAGGAAAGTTTAAATCGGATTTTGGAAGGGTATTTTGGTCTTGACCATACCCAATTAAATTAATTCGTTTTTGGTAATTACTTAGGGGTATAAACTGAACTTGGTCAGTTTACGCTTTTGAAAATTAAGTTAGGGTTTTGAGAGAAGAGAAAAGAAGAGGAGAAAAGACGAAAAGGAGCAAGAATAGTCAAGTTCTTCAAGAATCGCTTGTGGATTTCGTCAAGGGGTGATCCCTACGAGGTATGTGAGGCTTTCATAACATTGGGTTTGTTCACCCACGTGCCAAGCATGTTTATTTTAGCGTGAATTCATCTTAAAAGGTTTGACAGTTTGATATTCTTGATATGCATTCTTGAATTTGATATCATTTTTGAATTGGGCTGAGATTGAGAAGATTTTGAGATCATTACGTCGAATTATAGAGTTGTTTTGAGTTAGGTTCTTATGTACATTTGTTGGGTATCTGAATCTAAAGAGAAGTTAGGAAAAAGAATCGAGTTTAGGCAAATTGGAGCTCAAAAATGATGAAGGGAAATTGTTAGGTGAATCAGGGTACCAGGTCCGCGTCGCGGACCTATTCCTTAGAATGGGAAAAATCCTCCTCGCGTCATGGAGCAGTCACAGACTGTTCTGCCTTAAAAATTATTTTCGTGACCAAAAATTTAAATACATATCCGCGTCGCGGACTTGCTTCTAGACAGTGATTTATTGATCGTTTCTCATATTTAACTATCTAAAAACACTTCTAAACATCATGAGATCGTTCCTATCACAAATCACAATCCTTGAATCCATAATTCAATTCAAGGAAAGTTAAGAGTCAAGTTAAGAGACATTCATAAATTTTTCCGAAAGTCTTTTACAAACATTTTAACTTTGTTATAAGACTTAAGCTTTGAGTTGAGTAAAGAGTATGAGCAAAGTTCATTTCTTCAAAGATTATACGGGAACTAAGTATTCCCAAGAGTTAAAAATGTTTTCACATTTGAGCAAGAAAGGGAACACCGATTCCAATGGAGCTTTTAAGCTAAGTTTTGAGTAATTATCTCAAACCAAAGAAAGAAGTTATGTTTTAAAAAAAATATGAGCTAGGTATATTTTGGGAGTAGTATTGAGCACTGATATGGGGTGCGAGTTCCTAGTAACTCAAGTCTCCATAAACCATGTATCCATCATGGATAGTAAAGGATCATACTTTTTAGATGACTACTTAAGTGCTTTTTAGCAGAGACTAGTGGATCCACTTAGTTAAGGCGTTCTATATGACGACAAGTATAGGACAGTTCTGGCAGTGTGGGCAAGATGTTGTATCACCACTTAGGCTCATAGTGGTGGTTGTCGGTTAGAGAAACTCCCACATTATTATATTACTTTACAAGTAAATTGAGTTGTTATTGCATTTCTTTAACAAATTGTGTTGCTACTACTGTTTTAAATACTTTGTATAACTGCACCATTATTGTTGTTTACTTTACATTTGAGTTAAGTTGTTCATGAGTTGAGTAAAGCCAAGGTAAGTGTTTCTTTCAGACTCCCTTCAAGCTTATGTTATGTTTATTTTCCCCTCGCATACTCGTACATTCAATGTACTGATGCCATTTGGCTTGCATCTTTGTTATGATGCAGACACAGGTAACCAGGATCAGCATCCAAGTCCTCGTTGATCCAGTTGAGCATTCAGAGTCAGTTGATGAGCCTCCTTGCTTTTCAAAGGGATCCTTTTTATCATTTGCTTTTAGTATTTCATTTGTTAGGATGATTGGGGGACTTGTCCTGACATCCCTCCTTCTTTTAGAGGTTTCATAGACAGTCAATAGTTCAGTTGTCTTTTCATTATTATTTCATACGTTAAGACTTGAGTTGCCATTTTGGCCAAGTTGAATGTTTGACCTTTAAACATTCTAAGTTATTTTATTAAACAGTTGAGTAGAACTGCATTTGATCAATGTAAAAATTCTTAGAGTCTTCCGCTGAGTAAGTAAGCCAGGCCAAGGGTTCACTTGGGGCCAACAATGATTTTCGAGTGCCAGTCCCGCCCAGGGTGTAGGCTCGGGGCGTGACAAGAGTTTTCATGAGCAGTTTTAGTACCATCTCTTTTAAGAGAAATATCTTTTGAGTAATAATATCAAACCACAGAAAAAGTTATGTTTTTAAACATATCAGCTAGTTACATTTTGGGAGTAATATTAAGCACCGATATGGGATGAGTTCAGATAACTCAAGTCTCCATAAACCATGTAGCCAACGTCAATAGAAAGAGTCATACTTTTTAGATGATTCATTAATGCTTTTTAGCATAGACTAGTGGATCCACTTAGTAGTAGGTTTTATACCGTGGCAAAGTATAGGAAAGTTTTGGCAGTATGGGCTAGACGTTGTATCACCACATAGCTTATAGTGATGGTTGTCGGTTAGAGACTCTCCCACATAATTACTTGTATTTTCATATACAAAACTAAGTTATTATTGGGTTTTTCAATACACTGAGTTGTTATCTACATGTATTAAGGTTTTTCTTTATATTGCATTTTTATCACTATCTTATACTGAAATGAGTCAAATTGAGCTGAGACGAGGTAAGTGTTTCTTTCAGATCCCATTTCAAGCTTATGTCTTGTTTAGATTTCCCCTCACATGCTCGTACATTCCATGTACTAACGCCATTTGGCCTGCATTTTTTATGATGTAGATACAGGTAACCAGGATCAGCATCCAGCGCTTCGTTGATCCAATTAAGCTTTTCAGTTATATCTCAGTATTTATATCTTTGCTCAGATTGCATCATTGCTCAGTTATGTGTTGTTCAAATTATATATATATATATATATATATATATATATATATATATCTTTTATTCAACTTAGTATCTATATCCTGCATGCTCAGTACATTCCAAGTACTGATGCATACTTTCCGCTACATCGTTTCATGATGTAGGTTCAGGGACTCAGCATCCAGATCACGCTTAGATCAATTTTCGGTCGGACTTCAACAACTTCAGTGGTGAGTCCTCGTACTTCGAGGACAATAGACATGCTTTCCATTTTAGTATTCACTTCCATTTTTCACTTTTGTTAGAGTTAGTTGGGGGCATGTCCCAACAACTCAACTCAGTTAGAGGCTTTTCAAACATAGTAGTAGATTTAGATCGAGTTGTTACGTTTTGGGTCAGTCAACATTAAACTCTTAGTTTATTTCACATATATTCAAATTATTTTGGTTTTCCCCCCATCAAATATCCACTGTTTTAGCTTCCGCATAGTATATGTTTTACTCAATAACTTTTATAATATTCTTGATATATGCCAAGAATAAGATCAATTTTCAATCATGCTTGCTGGGATTTTTAATATAGTTCAAACAAATCACCAAAATTGTAAAAAGAATTTGCAATAATTACATGAGTCACTATGACTAATAGTAAAAGATTATGTTTCATGAAATAGGAGGAAGAAAACTTTGAAGAATGAAACACACTTCATAAGAAGCTTAATTAATGTATTTGAATTCGACTCCCTTATAGCGCAAGATAGCCTACAAATAATAATGGAAGAAATAGAAGTTTTGTTTACAAAAGAACCAAATATTATAAATTCAACCATTCTGGCAGCTTTATGACTTGTGTACTGAGAGGCGCAAGAGTAGTAATGTCGCATAGAAATTGAAATCAATTTTCTTTGTTTATTCTTTCTTCTTTTGGTGCCTTGGAATTAAGTGTTGGGTTTTAAAAGGTATGAATGAAAAATGAAGAGTTGTGACTCTTGTGAAAAGTTGTGACTTTAATGAAGAGTTCTGGCTTTTCTAAAGAGTTGTGACTTTGTCGCAAGGTTGTGACTTTTAAGAAGGGTTAAATAAGAATCATTATCTATGAAAGCGCCACATAGGCGGGTCTAAGATTTATATATATAGATAAGATAATTGAAATGAGGACAAAAAATTATTCTATTCAATATGTGGAAACATCAAATTGGTTAAGTACATACATTTCAATGGTGAACTTATAATTTTATTTCTTTTTATGTGTTATATTGATAATAATATAAAGGTGGATTCAGAATCAACTTCATGTGTGTAAACATTAGCAGCGAATGATTTTTTTTTTCAAATTACGAGTTCAGAAATAATAGTTGTTGAAATTTTGTTAAAATATGCCAGTCTCTTTCAGTGATTCTTTTCAAAACTATAATAAATCTATAGCGAAACAACGTTATCAAATATCAGTCCCTTACAATGATTCTTTTCATTTGTATTCTTCTATTACTATATTTTTTTTAAAATTATTTGACTTCACCTATCTTTATACAAACTAAATCATGAGAAAACTATAATATATTATATTTCATCAAGAGCATTGCAGTACAACCAGAATTTCCAAAGAGAAAGCTATAATATATTTTTAATAATACCCAACATTTTTTCTCTTGCTACTGAAGCAATAAGTATATAAAATGTAATCTCATTAAAAAAATTCCACAGCCACTACTATTTTTCAGAAGCTATTCTCTTCAAAAGTGTGAAAAAACTTAACTAGTTATCATACTGCAAAAGAAATGATCACATAAAGTTAGTAATCAATTAACTAGAGCATTTCTTGGTTTTATGAAAATTAACCTCATCATTCAATTGGTCACCCTCCTCACAATACTTAGTGAGAAGTTTCTCTTGTTCTTCTTCATTACTGGCAGAGCAAGCTGATCTCTCGATCAATAGACTCCCCAATTCATATTTCAAGTCAAGTATTTCCCTTTTGAGGTCAAGTGCATTTGTTACTTTCTTGATCATCTCACTAAGAATTGAAAAGCACCATACAAATGTTATGAAACCATAAGAAAAATAAAACAAATGACAAAAACTAAAAAGGAAATCTCAAAAAATCTTACTTGATAAAATCTCGTTTTGCAGAAGTCATTTGGTAATGAAAGTTTAGAGCAAATCAAGAATAAAGAAGCTTGATTTATTTTGGTTTGCTATATCACTTGTTTCTCACAAGAGGGAAAACCCTTTAAATAGATTGTTTTCTCATTTCTTTTACCAAATATAATATTTGAAGTTCATATTGTAATAGAAAGTTAATAAATTTTGAGAGATTTTGTTGCTCAATTTAATGAGATGAATTTAATTTGAGTTTATCCTAAAGAGGCACTTGATTTTGGATAATAGGTAATTAAATTATTTCAATATCAAATTACAAATTATAAATTTAAATTTAATAATTATTTTCCTAAATAAGGATAACCATGTAGATATTATGAGTGTGAGTTCTTTATGAATCCAAGTAATAAGGGGAACAAAGATGGGTTGACTAAGAGCCCGTTTGGATTGACTTTAAACAAGTAGCTTTTAAGTCAAAAATAAAAAGTCAAACTGAAATGACTTTTAAGTAAAAAAATAAAAAGTAGGGGTAGACCTACATTTGTGTTTTGAGTTATTTTAAGTCATTTTAACTTATATTGAGTCATTTTTTACCATGCCAAACACTTTCTAACTTATTTTAAGTTATTTTAAACTTATTTAAAGTTATTTTTTATTTATTTTTCAAACACTTCTAGAAGTCAAAAACTGACTTAAAAGTAGGTTTGACAAACTTTTAAGTCAATCCAAGCACCCTCTAAATCATCAACATAAAGAATTTTAATTAGGCAATTAGGCAGAATTTTTTTACCTAATATACAAGGAAAAATTACGTAATTACACGACTTATGATAACATAATCTGTAGAAATCTCTACCATTTGAATTAATTACAAAATTCCCTTTTTCCTTCTCTGTTTTAACATTCGGATTTATCATTCCACCTCTACCATATGCATTACAACTTTATTTGTGTACAATGTATCTGATCCAAATGTTATTATTGATAAATAACCTCAATTATTTCAAACCTAAATCAGTATGAATCTTGTTTATATTTATGTATCTGATATATAACTTATGTATAATTCTTATGTATTAGGTGAAGGAGCAATGTATCCGAGAGTTTTGAAAAATCTGGGATTATTATAATTTGAGAAGCTTTCGGGATAAGAAGTAATTAACGCCAAAATTTTGAGTTTTGTGTAGTTTATAAAATATACAATTACTCCAAATTTAATTTTTCGTATGGTATATTGTAATTTGTAGCAACACGCATCTTTTACATTCTCTATAGTTGAACTAGATAAAGTTATTATAGGTAATTAATATATTTAATTATGAAGGTAATGTTTTGAGTAACATTTGGTCCAAACTTTTGTTAGTCACAATTAATTTAATGATTTAACGGTTAAAAACATACCTAACTATTCTAGTTTTTTATATCTGAATTATTGAGAGTGTCAGTTTCCTACCTGACTATCTCTCAATCGTTAGTGAACTACACCTTGACTAATTTCTGATGATGTGTTTATACTCTCTCTTTTATTTAAAAATTCTAACACGTGCAACTCCACGTGGAAAAATAATTTCATCATGATCAATCTAAATAAATTAGTATTAGGTTAAAAGTTAAAACTATCACGTAGAATTAATTTGTTTGAACTTTGACATCCACCATCTTCACCTTCTTAGCCATGGTCTCGTCTCTGTCGTGACATCTCCTTCTTGAAGCACGAGAGTCTAGGATTTAAGGAAGCTAATTAAAAATATATTTAAAAAATTAATTGTCAAGAAATTAAATAGAGATATTATATGTCATGTGGAAGAAGAATTTATGGACAAACACGCCAAGAAGATTCTCCCCCTATTTTTGCACAGTTGTATACTCAAATTCCCCTTTTTATATGTCATATGTATTAAAATGGGTTTTAAATCTAAAGTTGTTTACATGTCATATCAAATAAAGATGATTACCATTTCATATCCATCATTTAATTTTCAATTCTTCTTTGTCACAATTTATATACCATTGATTTCACAAATTTTGCTTACGGTTAAAGATAGGGTCTTACTCATATATTACAGTTTTTACTTATTAGAAATACAAGACAGCCAATCAAAAATGTCAGGAAATCTCCCACTCTTCAGGGGTGCCCTCAATGTCAAGGAACATGTACTAGGGTGTATGTGCGACTTGTTTAGATCATGAGTTGGCACAAAAACCAAAAAAATACTTTTATAGTATCAATAATTAGAATCGGTGAATGAGATAGGATGGAAAAAGGAACTCCATCCATTACTCAAAAAAAAACACAACGACATTCCTTAATTTCTTGGTCACAATTCACATTTTGTGAGGCTATCTATAGTACTAATTGTAAATAGTATCTATTTCAGTGTTGTAATCTATGTATATTAACCTTCATTAATAAACTTATGAAGATGATGAATTGATAAGCTTATTACCATCTGATTTATCTAAACTATTATTTATCCTCTTAGACTCTACAAATAAGTTCTTGATTGTGTGAATCTCTTTCAAAGCTGTGCTTATTGGCATTCGAATGGTTGGCGATGACCTACAACATTGAAGTCCTATTTTCATTATTGAGATCAAGCATTCTTCTATAATAGTTCTATCGTTTAGCTTGTATATATACTCATCATCTTGAAGTATTGACTTTTCCTCCAAATCACTTGCATTGTCCTCACATATGTTGTCTTCTTCATATGCTAAAAGAAATGATGCATCAGCAATCTTCGTTCGATTGAGTCTGCGTGTGCTCTCATTGCTAATTTTTGAGTTCGCTGAAATTATTGAAGTTTGAGGTACCACCACTTCTTTAATAGCTAATCTGTTTTATCTTGGGAGGAATTAATCTACAACCTCGGGCACTTTAGAGGATTAAATTTCTTAAGGATACACAGTGGGTTCTGTGGACTCAAATTATTTATTTTCTGTCTATTTCATCTTTTCTGGTTCTATTTTCTTCTAACCTAAATACAGGAGATAACAAGCTTAAGAAATTTAATATTTGTTTCTGTATTTGGGGTTTCTCGAGATTAAAACATTTATGGTATTCTAATCTGTTTGAATTTTAAAATTCATTCGATTAATGATTTGAAGAACATAAAAACTTCATCGTTAAATCAGAAACAAGTTGTATAAAGATTTATTCATTACTACTAGTAATTCATATACTATGTTGTCTACCATTTGTGATATAAAAAGGACTAATTCAAGTCAAGTAAATGTTGGAACATTGAGTGTTGTAACAACACCGGTTGCACACAATCAATCAACTATTGCCCTTGCACCAGCTGAGAATCCTGCAAAGTTTTCTGGATTTGACTTCCACATATGGCAGCAGAAGATGTTCTTCTATCTTACTATGTTGAGTCTGTAAAAGTTCATTAGTGAGAACGTTCCTATTCTATCGCATGAAACTTCGGATGAAGAACTATTCTTGGTAACAGAGGCATGGAAGCATTCAATTTTTTTTTGTGTAAAAACTATATTCTGAGTGGCCTGCTAGATGATATGTACAATATGTACAGTAGTGTGAAGACCTCAAAAGAAATCTGGGATGCTTTGGAAAAGAAGTACAAAATAGAGAGCAGATATAAAGAAAATTTATATATGTACCAGAGAACCCAAGATATGTTATATCTAGAATATATCATAAATAATATTAAAGAGATATCAAGATTAACACCCTTGAAAAAAGAATATTATAATAAAATCTGGCTAGTTAATACCTCACCTACCACACTACCACCTACCACACTACCACCTACCACGCTACCAAAAATATGAATCCCTCACCTACCGATTCCGCACCCCCGAAAAATGGGAATGAAGAAGTTGATTGTGGCAAAGTTTCTAGACTATAAGATTATAGACGGTAAGACTGTTGTCACCCAAGTTCAAGAGCTGCAAGTCATAATCCATGACCTCCTTGCCAAAGGTATAATTTTATATAAAATCTATATTGAACATATTAAGTTTGTTCTTAATACTCACATAATCTTTAATGTAGGATTGATTGTAAATGATGCTCTTCAAGTGGCAGACATTATTGAAAAGTTACCTTCGCTGTGGAAGGACTTCAAAAACTACTTGAAACATAAACGCAAGGAGATGACGGTTGAAGATCTCATGGTAAGGCTAAGAATCAAAGAGAATAACAAGGCCGCAGAAAAGAGATCGCATGGTAATTTAGCAATATCTGGAGTAAATATTGTTGAAGAAGATCCCAAAAAATCAAGGAAAAGAAAGAAAGCATCTAGACCAAAGAGCAATCCTCTTAAAAAGAAGTTCACTAGAAAATGCTTCAATTGTGGCAAACGCGGTCGTAGGGCTACTGAATGTCGGGGTCCTAAGAAGGACAAGAAGAAGGATCAAGCAAATTAGGCTGAATCCAAAGAAGAGATGGACTAACTCTGTGCAATGATTTCAGAATGCAACTTGGTTGTAAATCCAAGAAAATGGTGGATAGATTCCGGTGCCTCATGTCATGTATGTGCCAACAAGAATTATTTGCATCTTATACTCCAGCCCCAGAAGACGAGAAGTTTTTTATGGCGAACTCCGTTGCTGTAAAGGTGGAAGGAACTGGCAAGATCTACTTAAAGATGACCTAAGGCAAGGTGGTCACTTTGAACATGGTCTTGTATATTCCGAAATTGCGAAAGAACTTAGTTTCTACACCATTTCTGACCAAGAACGGATTCAAATATGTATTTGTTTCTGTAAAAGTTGTAGAGTGTATGAATGAGATGTATGTTGGAAAAGGTTACCTCACTAAAGGCCTCTTCAAACTCAATGTAATTACAGTTGACAAGAATAGAGATTCTATTTCTTCTTACTTTCTTAAGTCAAAATGTTTATGGCATGAACATTTGGGACATATCAATAACAAAACCTTGCGAAAACTGATTAAATTAAATGATTTGCCTAACTTTGAGTGCAATAAATCAAAATGTCAAGTCTACATTGAATCTAAGTATGCTACACATCCTTATAAATTGGTTGAAGGGAATTCATACCCCTTAGAACTGATTCACACTGACATTTGTGACATGAAGTCAACACCATCACGTGGTGGGAAAAATTATTTCATAACTTTTATTGACGATTGCAGTAAATACTGTTATGTCTATTTGCTAAATGGTAAGGATGCAACAATAGATGCATTTAGGCAATATAAAACTGAAGTTGAAAATCAGTTGGGCAAAAAGATAAAATGATTAGAAGTGATAGAGGTAGAGAATATGAATCTCCATTTGCATAAATATATTTGGAAAATGGAATAATCCATCAAACTATTGCTCCTCACTCTCCTCAATCTAATGGAATTGTGGAAAGGAAAACCTGAATGTTAAAGGAAATGATGAATGCCTTACTTATAAGTGTAGGTTTATCACAAAACTTGTGGGGGGAAGCTATCCTTAGCAAATTGAATACTCAATAGAGTGCCTCACATCAAGACACATGTTATTCCATATGAGAAATGGAAAGGTAGAAAACCCAACTTAAAATATTTCAAAGTGTGGGTGTCTAGCGAAATTCCAAGTTCTTATACCTAAGAGGGTCAAAATAGGACCTAAGACTGTGGATTATGTATTCATTGGATATTCCACCAATAGTTAGGCATGTCGATTTTTGGTTCATAAATTCGAACATCCGGGTAATCATGACAATTCAGTAATGGAATTAAATAATGTTGAATTCTTTGAACATATATGTCCGTATAAAACTAGACTTCTGTTATTTAGTGGAGGGTCTAAATGCCCTCGAGGAGAACCAAAAGATAATGTACCTAATGAAGAGAGTCCAAGGTGTAGTAAACGTCAAAAGATAACTACTTCATTTGGAGTTGATTTTGTAACATTCATTCTTGAAAGTGAGCCTCAAACATTCAAGGAAGCTATGTTGTCTACACACTCAGCCTTTTGGAAGGAGGATATCAATAGTGAGATTGAGTCAATCTTAAGCAATCATACGTGGGAGTTGGTTGATCTTCCTCTAGGAAACAAACCTTTGGGTTCGAAATGGATTTTCAAAAGGAAGATAGAAAATGATGGGACTATTGACAAATACAAAGTAAAACTTATTGTCAGAGGCTTTAGATAGAAAGAAGGTCTTGATTATTTTGACACATATTCGCCAGTGACTAGGATATATATCAATTCTGATGTTAATTGCCCTAGCTGCAGTATGTAATCTTGAAATCCATCAAATGTACGTGAAAACTATCTTCTTAAATATAGAGATGGCGCAAGAGTTTTACATGGAACATCTCGAGGGTTTCGTAATTCCTGGTAAAGAAAAGAAAGTATGCAAACTTGTTAAGTCACTCTATCGACTTAAACAAGCACCTAAAAATTGCAATGCAAAGTTTGATCAAACCATGTTGGTAAATGGATTTAAGATCAATGAATGTGATAAATGTGTTTACATTAAAGACGTTCCAAATCAAGAGGACATTGTCTTCCTAGATGTGGATGACATGTTGATAATGATCAAGGACATTGCTAATGTAAATGCTACTAAGTGTATGCTCGCTAGTAAGTTTGATATGAAAGATATAGGAGTTGCCGATTTGATATTGTGAATTAAGATTCAAAAAACTCCTCACGGTCTAGCATTGTCTCAATCTCATTATATTCGAAAGGTACTTGAAATGTTCAAGAAGTTGAATTTCATAAGGGCAAAGACACCAATTGATAGGAACCTTGATCTTGCTAAGAATAAAGGTGAAAGTCGGACTCAATTGGATTATGCCAGAGTATTTGGAAGTTTAATGTACATCATGAGGTAAAAGTTTATAGTTTTTTATGGTTTAGGGTTTAGGGCTTTGGATTATTTAGGTTTTTAAGAGTTAGTCTAGGGTGTTTTTAGGTTTTTTATAGTTAAAGTTTAGGGTTTTATAAGTTTGGTTTTTTTAGGGGCACTACAGAGGTGTGACGAGGAAAACTTGGCGCTAAAATGGGAAAGATGCCACTTCATGGTCAAAAAGGGCATAGTTCTAGGACATAAGGTATCCGAGAAAGGACTTTTATGTAACACCTCAGAATTTAGCTAAGCCTGAGCAACATAAATTTTATGAACCACAACGGGGATTCACGGGCCGTTAAAGGAACCATGACCCGTCACCCTCATCATGGTCCACACAGATCCAAAAGTGGTGGACCACGGAGCCCTCCACGAGTCATGGTCCCACTGATGAGCCGTGGGTTGGCCCGTCGACCTGACCAAGTAGACCCCAGCCCCAAGTGAAGAACCACGATGGCCTTCACGACCGATGGTCCTTCACACTTTGTAAGTGGATTGTGGGTAGGCGTACCTGAACCAGTACACTAGCCAAGAACCATAACCCACTTAACGGGCCGTGGTCCCATTGATAGTCTATTAGTGGCCTCGTGGATGGCCTTCATTAGCTTTTAAGTCAGGGTCGGTTTGACCTTTTCCCCTATGCATTGGGCATTTAAACTACGTCGTTTAATACCTAAAATACGTTGTTTTACTCAGTCTTAACCAACAGTCTAGTCAGAACCCACCCAAAACCTTTATTCTCCAAAAATCACCCGAATTAGAGTAAAAAGAAGGGGAAAGTCGACCATCCCTCTCAGGAACAAGCATGAGGTTTTATTCAAGTTCAGCCTCGAAATCCAAAGTATTTCTCCGTAGTTTCTGTCACTAGGTATGTGGGATTTCACTAGTGGATTCTTTTCATCCACTTGGTCTCTAGAATTTATTCAGTTTCTTGATTCTCCATATCTTGTTTAGACCTAAGGTTTCTAAAACCTTGGAGATTTGTTGTGATTTTGCTGTTGTAGTATCCTTAATCGAAATAGCATGTTTCTTTGAAAGTTCGCTTAATTCCTTGTATAAAATCTATCGCCCTAGTTTATGTAGATTTTCTTAGTTCATGCATTACACTTGCTAGGTCAGTTAATTAGATAATCATGCTTCAGATTCCGTATGTCACATTATCAGTATATAAACGTTGCATTCTCAGTTAACATGTTAGTATTTTGAGCTATTAGGAATTTCAGTTACATTCCAGTCATATACATATCCAGTTGGGAGTAGACTTAGCACTGAGTTGGACTAGGGTTCAACGTACCCTCATAGTCCCAGAACTACGTGCCCCCGTAGGATTACAAGTCCCCTCTATTGGGCATCAGATTTAGTGATCATGCTAGTCATGCCTTTATACCCCTAGCAAGGTATATTGGGTCCACTCGATGGGGCGTATACATCAAACTCCATGTTTAGCTCATATGTTTTATTTCGGTTATAATTAGCTCCCACAGTCAGACTCTTAGTGCATTCGACCAGGTTTTCAACATTTATATCGGTATACAGTTCAACATGTTATCTTCATGATTAGTACTTGGTAATTGCATTTAGCTTATCTTCTAAGTTATGTTTCAATATTTATATTCTTGTTCAAGTCATGTCATTGCTCAGTTATGCTTTGTTAAGCTCATATAAATTTTTTCAGCTTAATATCCATATCTTGCTTGCTCAGTACATTTCACGTACTGACGCATACTGTACGCTACATCCTTTTATGATGTAGGTTTAGGTACTCAGCATCTAGATCACACTTAGATTGATTCTCGGTCAGCATTCTGCAGCTTCAGTGGTGAGTCCGCATATTCCGAGGACAATAGACATGATTTCATTTGAGTGTTTGCTTTCAGTTTTTTTTGTTATGTTAGAGTTAGCTAGGGGGAATGTCCCAGCAACTCAACGTAGTTAGAGGCATTTCAGACATAGTATTAGATTCGGCTTGAGTTGTTAAATGATTGTTTCAGTTATCATTAAACTCTTAGTATGTTTTACATATTTAGATTAGTTGGGTTTTCCCCAATTTTAGATATCCACTATTTTTAGCTTCCACATTGTTGATGCTCTACTCAGTTATTCTCTGTATGCTTATGAAATGCCTGACTCAGGGTTAGCTTGGGGTCACTTGTGATCCTAGGTCCTGTGTTACATGAATGGGGTAACCTCGGGGCATGGCAAGTTGGTATCAAAGCATTAGGTTCAGGAGTCCTAGGATGTTTGAAAGTCACACTAAGTAGAGTCTCTTTCATGGGTGTGAAGCGCGCCAGATCTATGAGAGGGAGGCTACAAAGTGTTTTAAGAAAAACTTCACTTTCCTTGCTATTCTTATCGTGCGTGGGTATGATCCAACTTCTCCCTTCTAATCCATCATCTTGCATTTTAGATCATTCCTCCTTGTAGAGAAAATGCTCAGAATACTAATGCACACAATGCTAACGCAGTTTCTCCAGTCCCGAACCATAAGGTTGTGAATGCAGAATTTTAGAATGCGATTTAACTCTTGGATCAGAATGTGTCCAATCAGAACAATTAGTAGGCCATAGTTCCTACAAATACTAATGGTGGATCAATTGCAGCTAGGGTTCGAAACTTTGTACAAATGAATCCAATTCAGCTTCTAGGATCGAAGGTTGGTAAGGACCCATAAAACTTCATTGATGAAGTCAAAAAGATGTTAGAGGTGATGCAAGTGACTGGTACTGAGAGTGTTGAATTAGCATCTTATCAACTCAAGGACGTAGCTCATATTTGGTTCACACAGTGGAAGGAAAACATGGGTGAGAATGCAGCTCTTGTGACTTGGGATTGTTTTACCGAAGCTTTTCTGGATAGGTTTGTCCCAAGGGAGTTGAGAGAAGCTAAGGCACAAGAGTTTATGAACTTGAAGTAAGGTTCAGTGTTGGTCCAAGAGTACAGGCTGAAGTTCACTCAACTCTCGAAAGTATGCTCCACACATGGTTGCCAATCCAAAGGCACAAATGAGTAAGTTCTTGTTTAGGGTATCTGATCTGGTGAAGACCGAGTGTAGGAATGCTATGCTGTTAGGGGATATGGATATCTCCAGACTCATGACTCATTCTCAACAGGTTGAGGGAGATAAGCTTAGGGAAATGGCTAAGGATAACAAAAAGGCTAGAATAGGAAATTATGAATACTCACAGCAAAAGTCAGGCGGTGGGAATTGCACAGAGTTTCAACAAAGGACTACAGCCCTAGCATCTTCTTCAACTAGTGCTCCATCCCCCAGGTTTCAACAGGACTAGAAAGGTAGGGCATCAGGCTCTAAGTCTCAGGGGAGTACATCAGGTAACATGTATTTCCCAACTTGTCCAAAGTGTTGTAAGATTCATCCGGCGAGTGTCTTGCAGGCAAGGAAAAGTGTTTTGGGTGTGGCCAATCTGGCCATAGGGTGAAGGATTGCCTTTCTTCCAGGTAGGGCAAAGAGGTAACAACAATGGGGCTCACTCTACAGCTCCAACAGCACCCCCAGGTCACCCAACCCAGCAGGGTGCTTTGTTTAGTATAGGTGGCGGTTAGCACCAAAACAGGTTGTATGCCCTCCATGCTCGCCAGGCCCAAGAAGATTCTCCTGATTTGGTCACTGGTACGTTACGAGTTTTTCATTTAGATGTTTGTGCATTGTTAGATCCAGAGGCTACACTATTTTTTAATAACTCTTTATATAACAGTAAACTTCAGTGTCAGTCCAGAAACTCTCTCAGAACCCTTCTCAGTCTCTTCTCCAGTTGGTGACCCAATTATAGCTAGACGGGTATACAAAAATTGCCCTGTCACAATTTCCAGAAACTCACCTCAGCAGACCTTGTAGAGTTAGAAATGGCAGATTTCGATATCATTCTAGGCATGGATTGGTTACATTCCTATTATGCCTCAATCGATTGTAAAACTAGGATTGTTCGATTTTAGTTTCCAAATGAGTCAGTCTTAGAGTGGAAGGGTAGTAGCTCAGTGCCTATAGGTCGATTCATCTCTTACCATAAGGCTAGAATGTAACACCTCGAAATCTTATAGTCTAAGCAAGGGACCAAGTTAGAAGTCATAAGCCAAAGAATTGAGTTTGGTCAACCTTCATGTGGACCCATAGAGCCGTGAAGGGCACCAAGAGGCGTGGTGCTTCCCGTGGTGGCTCACAGTGGCTAGCCAAGTGGTGTTCACCTCCCACGACCACCAAGACGGTGTGGTGGAGGACCACGGGTTATGGTGATGGGCGTGAAGCAATAACAACCTATTTTTGTTGTTATAAAAAAGCCAACAGGTAAAGAAATTTGGAAAAGAAAACTTTTTCGTTATAACTTAGAATTTTCCAACCTAGTCCAGATTTGGACGAAATCAGTGTCAGTGAGGTCCAGGGAAATATGGTAACAAATGGGAGATCTAATTATGGTTTTGATCACATGAGTAGATAGCTAAGATGTTAAGGAACCCGTATGACTTTACGGAATTGAATTCGGGCTAGTAGAACTCCCGAAACTGATCTTAGCGTGAACATGTATCTTCTGAGTGTCATGGGATGGATGTGTGTTGTGAAATGGAGGTTTGTAATTCTTAATTTAGCTCTCTATTTCCGTGCAAACCACTAGAGTGGGATTATTCCCGCCAGGGTCGGGACGCTATAGCGGGATGAGGTCCGCTGTGGCAGGACAATCACGATTTAAGTCTGGAATAAACCCCAAAAATGTTTTATTATGCACTTTTAAACTTTGGCAGCGAAATAACGACCCCAGACGAGTTCTTGAACGTTTTTCACCATTCTTAAGGCTAAATGTAAGGTTTTAACTCCCCAAATCCATTTTTTGATCCGTAGAATGTAATCTTGTGGGTAATTATCCATGCGAGAGAGTTTTGATATGGAAATTATGGTGGAAAAAGCTCTAATCTGGGTAAGGGAATCAAGGGTTTGACCTTGGATTGATATTATTGTTTATAATCTGGGTAATTAGGTGTTGTTTATTGATCCACACATTATTATGATTGTTTGTAGAGCAGGAACAAGCGGAAAAAATCCGGAAAGGGAAGAATCAAGTTTCTTAGGGGATTCCATTTTTGTTCAAGGTAGGTGATGGTTGTTATTTCATGTTGTGTGATATATGTTTGTTCTTGCTTCATTATGATGCATGTATGTATGCGAATGTTACATTATTGATCACACAAATCGTAAATGAGGATAGTTGAATGATCGAATGCCATGAATCATGACTTGATTGTATGAATATGAGAATATTCTTGTGATTGTGATTGTGGCTTGTTGAATGGATCGAGTGTTGCGTTCCGACACACTAACTGGATCGGTTGCCACGTAATGGCATAAATATTAGAATGGGTATCACGATCCGACACGCTAACTTGGAACGGGTACCACGTATCGGTACACTAATAGTTTGGGTGTGGGTTCCATGAGAGGACCATTGACTTGACATAACTGTGTAATTTGAGAATTGTGAACTTGAACGTTATTCGTAATGATATTGATATTGCAAATGTTCGGTGTATGCATCTTATTATTATGTTGTAGTGGCATATGTATGTTGCACTTAGTTAGATAGCCGCGTGATCCTACCAGTACACATGGTTGTGTACTGATACTGCACTTGCTCTTTCTTTGTTGAGTACAGGGCATCTTCCGGTGGCTAATGACAAACCTCTCTTAAAAGATCAGTGATGGTCATCAAATTCAAGGGTGAGCCAGTTCTTCCGGGCTACCATGAGTTCTCTTTCGTTTATGTCCTCATTTCAGACTTAGACTAGTGCATTACGATTTCTTATGTTTAGTTGGGTTGTACCCATTTTCTTAGACTTGTTGAACTGTAGATGTTTTGGTACATTAACTTTCAGGTTCTAGGTATTATTCCGCATTTGTTTTGATTAGACTTTGGTTTGGAGTTTATAGGAACTCCCTGTTTCTTTTCCTTAGCATTTAAACCTGCTTCCGTAACTTTAAATGTCTTAGTTTTAGTTGACTTTGTTAGTTTGGGTTGTAGTAATGGTTCTCCCACTGGAGGGTTAGTGTGGATGCCACTCACGATGGTCTGTGTCAGGCAACTTTCAGGGATCTTTGTAACGACCCTAAAAACGAACTAGTGAAACTAGATCCTCATATGTGAGTTTGGAGTTGAGAACTTGACGAAATGATGAGAAATGACCGTGACGTCCGGAAACTAGTCATTTGAACTAGTGAGTTGTAAGGGTCAACTTTAAATGGTCATATCTTTTAGCTCAAGATGAATTAGGTGGACCTTTACCTATCCAATTAAAGGTCTCTGAGTCCTCTTTCCAACGCCACCGAGTTTGCCCAATTCCAACCTTGGAGTAAAATGTTATGCCCGAAATATGAAGCATTGTCATGCTGCAACAAAGGGCGAACTAAGACGGGAATGGGCACAATTTTTAAGTCAAGACTTTATGGTCCTTAGTCCTTTTCCAAAATTGACCCTATACTATTCTTTTCCTTTCCTAGCAACTATAAGACCTTTTTATGACCCAATTCCTTTCATTTAAGTCACTCCTCTTAGAATTTCCAAAAAAGCATTCCCTCTCTCAAATATTTCTCTCAAGTTCAAGGAAGAAGAAGGGTGAAGAACTAGGGTTTCATATTGGAGGCTTCTTTCATCGTTTTTCGTGGGCTTTTTCAATATTAAGGTATGGGAACTCTTTATCTTTGATTCCTTTTTCAATCAAAGAGCCAATTCAAAGTATTTTCAAAGTTCTTCAAAAATCCTAAAGTCCTAGTTTCGATTCTAGCATGGGTTCTTGTATAAAAAGGTTTTAAATGATGATTTATATTGTTATTAATGATTATTAATGATTTTTTTTTTGAAAGAAATCTCCATGAACCCATGTTTTCTCAAATTCTCTAAATTTCACCATAAAGTGGGTGTATTGATTTTGAATAGATGATTATAGAATTGTGTTTAGTATGGTATGGGCTATTCATATATGGTATTATATATGTTGAATTG
>JAJOOF010002863.1:0-67347 GCA_029582545.1 Solanum lignicaule
CCAAACCGAACCTAACTTTTAAACTGTAATTTAATTAATTAATTAATTTAAAAACAAAACTTAATTTCTTTTTTTTTTGGAAGATGGGAGGGGGCTGGTATTGGGGTTCAAATAGTGTCACGTAAAAAACTAATTTCTTTTTAAATTTAAAAATATTTTTATATTTTAAAAACAAACTTTAATTATTTTTATTTTTATTTTGGATGGGGGAAGGTTGGTTGAGGGGGGTCTAGTAGGGGGTTGGGATAGGGGTGGAGGTAAGAAAATGATAATTTTAAATTTGAAAAGAAAATTCAAAAACAAAATTTTAATTGTTTTGCCGGGGAGAGGGGTTAGAGGTGTTAGGGGTTGGGTGGGGTAAAAAAAAATTGATTTTGTTTTAAAATTTAAACTATTTTTTAAAAATAAAATTTTACTCTAATTTTTTCTTTTTTTGTTGGGGCTGATTTGGGTGTAGAGGGCGAAAAAAATTCAATTTTTTTTTTTGGATGGGAAGGGTCGAGGTATGGGATGTGGTAAGAAAAAAAGATTAATTTGAAGTTGGAGGAGAGTTTTGAAAAATGTTTTCCTTAATTTTTGAAAGAAAGTCATTTTCCTTAAATTTGAGAAAAATAAGTTGATTTGAAAAGGGAAGCTCGTGCTTTGCACGGGTCCCAATTACTAAAATTTGTAATTATTATTTATGATATTTTTAATCCTTTTAATAATAATAATTTTTTTTTCTAATAATACTAACGATCTAATATTAACATTAAATCAAAGGTAATTTATGGATAAAAATATGGAGAAAGAAATAATCGAACGTAGTACTTGGTAAATAACAATAAAATATGTAAAGATTTTGGACAATTAAATCAAAGATTTTAATTTAAAATATTAGGGATATTTGCTAGACCTAATTAAGTAGTACTTATTTAGTATGATTTTTTTGATAATGTAAAATTTAAAAACACTTATAATTAATGTATGTATAAATTATAAAGAATTATATATTATGTTATGTAAGATAGAAAATGGAACAATTATAAGATAAATAACTAAATTTTCATAATTAATATTTACATAAAATTACATAGTTATTTTATAAGAACTAATGTAGGATTAAAGTGGGGCTCCAAAAAACTTACTAATGAGTAATGTCGGGAACTTAAGAAAAGGTTGTTGCCCAGGTCCAATACCCACCTTTCACATGAAATAGTAATAATATATAAAGATCCAACTAAAGTTATTTATATTATTAATAAAAAAATTACTCATGTTAGATTAGTTAGTAATTCCATAAAATCATAATAGAAGAAGCTAGCATCCTCTTAGCATTATTGTAGAATAGGAAAGTCGATCATTTATTCTATGTGCTAAGCTCCTAGGTGTTCAATGGAAAGGCTACCTAGCATAAAGTCCCCCAACACCAAAATACACACTCTTATTAAAAAGGAGAATAAGTAATAAAACTTCTTTGAATAAAAATTAATTGCACCACTCGCTTGAGAAATAAATGATGACTCGTCTTTTTTTTTCTTTTTTTTTTTAAATGTGAATTATTTGCTTCTTTTATATTAAGGAAATGACTATTTTTTAACTAGTTTTGTACGATGTAAAATATATTTTTTACTTTTTCATATTTAATTGGTCAAAGTATTTTAAAAAATTATTTTTCTCTAAAAAAATAATATTTTGTAAGGAATAGGAAAAACAAATTTTACAAGTGGTAATCTAAGTGCCCATTTGATTAGTTTATTTTAACTACTTTTAAGTCAAATTAACTTTTAAACAGTTTTGAAGTGTTTGGATAAAAAATATAGTAATGAAAACCCGCTGCTGGCTAAACCCTAGCAAAAACCTTATTTTTTTGTGGTGGCTTGTCACACCCCTATTTTTCCTCAAAATTATGTTTTGAAAAAGAGTTTTTCCAATTAAAGTGACATTTTGAAAAGAAATTATTTTATTATTCAGAGTCGCCACTTGGAATTAAGTTTTGGTGTTTCAAGTCACCTTATTTAAATTCCTAATCAAAAGGAAATTTGACTCTTTATTATATTGGTCTGTCAACTAGAAATTTGGGTAAGGAATTCTGTTGATCGAGGGGAAGGTATTAGGCACCCCTCGAGCCCCATGGTTCTAGCGGTCGCTTTATTGACTATATATGACTTAAACTAATTTTAAATTAGATTTTTGGATATATTATTATTATGACTTTAAAAAAAACATATTACCACTCTTCTTTGATTTATTATAATCATATTTAAAATTGACTGATTTTATTAATGTATGTCCATTAATTAAAAAATATATATAAGCGCATAAAATCATTCAGACAAAATAAAATAAAGTTAAGAGATGGACATTTATAAATTTGAATCTTGAAACGTCCGTATTTCTTTTTCTTTTCCTTTTTTTTTCGCATGTATCTGTATTTTTCATGTTATTATGAGTAGAATATGTATAGGTATATCTAATTGTTACGAATTAGGATTGTTTTGTTTTTAGTTAGATTTAAAATAGGAGATAAAATTTTATGAGATTTGGTATTAGTTTTAGCAAGAAAATCTAAAAAGATTAGGACTATTTTGTAGGAAGATTTTTCCTTTTATTTTTTAATTTCTTTTTTTTTCTTTATTTTGCACGTCTTATTTTATTACTAGTAAAGTTAGCCCGGGCCCAACAATGTAAAGACTATTACAATATTTGTTTCGGATGATCTACACCAAGTAGAAGCATTGATTGAGTTGAGTATGTCTCGGCTGATATGTACCCAGTAGAAAATAGAGCTATAAGGAGAATCTATGAAAATATTGTTAGGCTATGGCCTATATTCTAGCCAAAGGCCCATGGCCTAATCTTACTTGAAAAATGATTGAAATTATTCTCTTTATTTGATTTTCAATTCTATTAGGAAAAAGATTGGAATAGTAATCCTATTTGGAGTTGGTTTTGGCTTTGTAAGGAAAAACGCAACTGTATAAATAGAGGATGGTCTTGAGAGAATAATTCAATTGCTCAATTAGTATTGTCTTTGAAAGACATTAGGACATAAGAGAGGTTTTTGAGAGAGCTTTCAACGTGAGAGAAGAGAGAAGAAAAATGGTTCTTTTGCTGCAGTCTTTAATTCCGACCAACAACCTTCAGATCATGTATCCGATTAACTAAACCGTTGGACCGGGCTGAAATTTGGACTGAGTGTTCCTGACATCTTGGTGGTTGATTCGGAAGTCAGCAAGATCCTGTTTTAGGTCCCGAACAGCAGCTGAGTTTGGGTGGTGTTTCTTTCTATTTATCTTTTGTTGGTGTAGCTATTGTTTGTTCTCTTTTGGCACTTGTTGTGTAGCCATTAGAAGAATATTTGTAACTCTGTTATTGTTATAGTGAGGCAATCGGATCTTGTCGATCCCGTGGTGGTTACCTTCGATTTGAAGGATTTTTCCACGTTAAACTTGGTGTTCTTTATTTTAGATTTTCATTTTCATCTTTTCGTCACAACAAATATGCGTAATAAAGTTCATGAAGGTAAAGTCAATGAAAGACTGTACCTGAAAATAATTTGGTAGAAGTTAGTGTTTCTTAAGTTGTCACATGAAATTTTAAAGCGACAACCAGCAGACGATGGAAATTGGATGAAATTTCGATCAAATTGCAACTTCAATTGCCTTGGCACTGGAGAATCACTATAGAGTAGACAAAATAAAACTTCAATTGCTTCAGCTATTGATGGGTAAACATGAAGGCAGAAAACAATCATGAAAGACAAAAGCCATGTCATAGATATATCCAATTCATGATACAATGTACCTGTAGAAGTCTTTTATGTGTGGTCATATCTACAGTAATAGGAGCTGCAAAACTAACTATTGCAGATTGACCAAGTCATAGTCCAAATTACTTATGGAATGTGATGTTGCTCTACTTGACATAGGGACTCACAAATCTGAAATGATCTTTAATGACTCCAAATATACATAACAATATAGCATAACCGAACCATTGACAGCCATTAAGCTTTAACAACAAGAATAAACATTACTTGCATTCTTCCCAGTGTACTATTGAGGTGTGACTGAATTAAGGTTTTAATTAATTGGAATGATGTCCTAAAATTCTGTGACCTTTATATTTGTAGATAGAGTTGATTATGTTGGTGTATATGCATTTTATTATTAAAATAAAATATTAAGTACATATGTTAGTGGTATAAATTATGGTGAAAGATGACTATTGATTGTTGTAACTAATATGACCATTAGTTCTTGTAACTCTCATGGTCATTAGTTTCTTGTGACTCATATGACCATTAGTGTCGTGTAACTTATGTAACATATATCACATTTATCTACCTACATAACTACCCCTCATTCTACCTATTGATTATTTGGAAAACTTCTTCACCTATAAATAGTGGTGTTTCTTCCTTTGTGAAGTATCTCAAAAAGATGAGAAGTGTGAAATAATATTGTAGTGTGTAGTAGTGAAAGAGAGAGTTGTGACATAGAAAAATATTCAAAGTCTTCAACTATATTCACTATATACAAAAGAGAGTATTTATATATATGTTGAAGGAAGATGTTCTTTTTGTGGAGCTTCGAACTCTTCAACTAATCCAGAGTTGCTTGAGTTGTACGACGTTGTTAGGCTGTTGTATCCTGGAGGGGACAAGTCAAGAGTGATACTGTTGAATCGGTATAGATTATGCCGCAGTGGACTTGAATCTCCTTAAAAAGAGCGAGATATCTGCGCCTCAGCCTAAATATTATTTATTCATTTTTTGTCATTTTATTTTTAACTGTAATTTATATTATTTGTGGTATATTACATCAACAATTTTAAGGAGATTCATGTTGTTGTTACAGTTTTAAAAGGTGTGGATATCAAGATAGGGATCTCAACATATTTCCGCTCAACGTTGCTCTCTTCAAGAGATGGAAGAGAAGATGTGTACGGTAAAATATTTTTCTACTTGCTCAATTCAAGTGGAGAAAAGGTAAAGGGAAGAAAAAAAAACTTTTTATCTAATATTTCATGAAAAATGTGATACTACTTTTCATGGAAAATATGATGTTTAAATTCTTAAAATAGTGGGGGTTTATGAAAGGAGAAAAAAAAGTCATTGTGAAAAAAAATGATTTTTGCATCTTTGATAAATGCTCTAAAAAGAGTATTACAAATGCATATATTGATTGTGGAATAAATCACATGTTGTTTGGCTATAATGAAATTATTTTTTGGCTTTAACATGAGAGTTATAAATAAATTATGAAAATCATGTTGAGTAGTCATTTAACATGAAATGTTTTGGGTGAATAATCCTCATTCTTGAAAAAAAAAAAAATACCATAAAATATGTGATGAAATTTTCCTTGTCAAGTCACATAATGTTGAAAAAATTGTGAACTACAATCTCATTGGTTGTGTGAGTCTTGCAAGTCCTTTTGATTCAATTGTGAAAATGGTGAAACAAAGAAAGAAGGAGTTTGCTAGCCTAATAACATATATGAGCTAGAAATGTGACTAATTGCACTTTATATGATACTATGTATAAAGTATAGCATGTACAAGCAAATCAAGTAAATTTACTTGGTACAAATTTGGTGGCTTGTTTTATGAAAAATAGATATTATGCTATATTTAAAATTTTTGTTGTTGCAGATGAAAAAACTTGGTGCTATTTGTTGGAGATGAGAAATGCAAATTGTATTGCTTGCAAACTCTACTATGGACGTTGAAGTAAAAAATTAAGCTTCAACTAGATGAAAAAATTTGGTGCTATTTGTTGGAGATGAGAAAAGCAAATTATATTGCTTGCAAACTCTACTATGGAGGTTGAAGTAAAAAATTAAGCTTCAACTAGATGAAAAAATTTGGTGCTATTTGTTGGAGATGAGAAAAGCAAATTGTATTGCTTGCAAACTCTACTGTGGAGGTTGAAGTAAAAAATTAAGCTTCAACTAGTGAAAAAAGTGAAATTGTTTTTACTATATCAAACACTTTATTCTTATAAATTAATTTTTCTAATTTTGGTTAATTGTGATAGATCCAATATAATGGTTGAATAGAAAATCGTTATTAAACGGTAAATTCAGACTCATGAGAAGAAAACACAATATTGTCTGATCATATTGATCATTGATATACCATCAATATTCGTTGTGTTAAAATTTGTGATAATCTTGCAAATTTATAAACTAAGGCCTTAGCAAGATAAAAAGTTTGAAGCACATCGAGGGAGATGAAATTGATGCTAATTTTTTTTTCTAAGTTATATATGAGGAAACCCAACCTAGGGACTAGAGATCCTATAACCAGGTTCAATGGGAAGAACGAATCATATGATGATTTGTTGTGAAATGCACTATTTTTAATTTTATTCAGTCCCTATGATGTAAGTGCATTTATCCTATAATGATTTGTGGAGGTTAAGTCTTTGAACTCTTAATGACAGTCTGTATCTCGTATGAGTGGGGTGTCAAATTATAGGAGCACCCTTAACAAATTTCACCTATGTGAGTGTGAAAGTAGGTTGCTTTCTATGAGAATGAGCTTGTTCTCAAAAACACTCATGAAACCGGGATAGCACAAGACCGTAATGTGCTGGCTATTAAAGTTTATATCAACACCTTGATTGTTATGTGTAAGCAATGATACTTTCTTTCCCTTAAGCAGTCATAGTTTAAGTTTGAGACCACTACTGACTCTGGAGTAAAGATTATTGTTTTACTAAGTGAAGGTTCAATGCAGAGCACACCTTCATTATGCATAATAGTCTCCCTTCAACTAAATTGGTGAACTCTCTTATTTTAATATTAAAATGAGTGGGGAAATGTTGGTGTATATTGTTATACCCCATTTTAACTCGAAGTAAAAACGTGTACAACATATTGGTAATTTCCAAATTAATTAACTTAAGAAGTCGCCACCTAATTAATTATGGTGAATTAGGTCACCTAAATATTTAACTAAGTAATACTAAAATGACTTCAATTAAATGGTCTACTAAACTTAAGATTCTAAGTAAGGATTCTAATTTATCCGAAAGGGAAGGTGTAAGGCATCCTTTAAAATATGTTAAAAACAATTAACCGACCAATCTTAGGTTAATTAATTAAACTAAAAATTAGTGCTAAAGAATTTTTAAAAAAAATCACGAGTTGGAAAACATTTTAACATTAAATAAAACTCTTTTACATTTTGAAAGAATTGACTTGCATTTTTTCGTTTTTGAAAACAATAGATAAACACTTGTTTAAAATGACAGTTGTTTGTACAAAATTTGGTACCAAAATATATACTAAAATAAAAGTCTTTGTATATAAAGTTAATATGCATGCCTTTAAAAAGTATTGTTTACACCTTGAAATCAATAACACATTCTACACTTCAAAGACTCTTTAGAATTTAAAATAGAACGACAAATCTTTAGTAAAAGAAAATCATTTATTTAAAGTAACTTTGTTTGAAACAAAATTTATTGCTAAATATCTGAAAATAATAAGAAAAAAAAGATTTGTGTTTGTAGTAGCATTGTAAGGACTTAAAGCTCCTTTTAAGAAATATGCAATTGAGAAAAGAAAATTCAATGAAAAAGTTTACCAATTTTTAAACAAAGAAAACACTGAAAAGCTTAAAGGATACATTGAAGATCCTTAAACGTTTTAAAAAAAACTGGCCGATGTTGAAAACAAAACAAAACAAAAAAAGAAGAAGCTAAAATCGCTATCTATTAAGTAATGAAAATTTATTTTTCAACATCTATACAAGCAATCAAAGTATAAGAAATATCACATAACACATATATCCACAAATAACATTAACAACAACATAGCAGCAGGTAACTAAAAAAATTATAAAGGAACATTTCCCAAATTTCTGTGCTACTGGATGAGTCTTGAGGACGCGAGAGACACAAAGTAAAAGAGTGGATGCACATTTTCAAAGTCTAGAGATGGCATGAGACTATACGGCGGTGAGAGTCTTTCATGAAGACTCCATTTAGCTCTCGAAGTGTTCATGCAAATAAAAAGAAAGTAATGAGGATTAGTAAGACAAATCAATTTTATTCTATACCAAATAAACTAGATATGAAATCGGATTAAATAACACAACAAATGTAACATACAAAAGACAAAATGTGTAAATGCCAAACAAATAAATTTTCGAACCATTTTAAAATAGTTAGATTTTTAACAACTGTCTTCTAAGCACAAATTAATATATACTTTCCAAGCACATTAATTCTTGGGTTCATACAGTAAGCATTATATGACATAAAGGAAAAATGCAAACCAATACAAAACTTTTGCTGGAAAAAGAACCAAAACCAAACCAAAGTTAAAATAGTGTAAATCTAGTTGAAGAAAGTTAGGCTGCAAATAATTCAAATAGTCATGGCCTATACTATATCCCTAGCTAAGAAAATTAAATATTTGTTCCTTTTGAAAACATGCTTTTGCTTTTTCTTAAAATAACAAAGCTGAAAATTAAGAGAACACCAAAAAAACCTTGATAACATGCTTATGCACAAACAAACATAGTTGCATATTAAGAGAACATCAAATGAATAATCATTTGGAACCAAAAAAAAGAAAACTGATTTCATGTCAAAGAAAACACAAAAATACATTTTTAAACTCTACTTTTAGATTTCAGTATAGCTAAAGAATACAAAAATCATTCCTGAATCACACAAACTTCTTAGAGCATTCATAACATTATAATTGCAATGATAAAACAGAGCTAAAAGGGGTGAGTATTACCTGTTGCAGGGCAGTGAACAGAGTTGCCTTGATCAAAGGTCTGTGTTCGAACAATGACGGATTCGAGCAAGCTTGAGATTGGAATTTCTGGCGAGACCGAAAGAGAATATCAAAGGCAATTTTTTAGCAAAACGCAGTGATTTAAAGTACTATGGAGGAGGGGCGAAAAAACTTGGGTCAAAGCTGAAAATGAAAATGTGTACTTATAGGCGAAAATAAGATAAGATTTGGGCGGGATTTGAAGCCGTTTGAAATTCGAAATCACTGCTTCAAGCTGATCTCAATATGTGACAAAGAACCATTGATAAACATGGCTTTTCTTCACGTGATTCGTACAGATCCTCTCTTGAAATAGTAACTCTGCCTTTGCTTTTGATATAGAAAACCTTGAAGCATGAAAGTGGGTAAAGAAGATAGAGACGTGTATTCAATTTTCCAGAACTTGCACGAAAATGATGTATTGAGCGTCTGTCAATGGAAAAACATTTGAAAGTTACGCCTGAAGAGGAAAGAGGCACGAGCGGCGCGTTTAAAGTTTAAAGCCTAATTTGTTTGCTAGGGATTGAAGGAAATGGGCTAGCTGAAATGTAAATGGGCTGACTCACTTAGTCTGACTAAAGGCTTTTGGGCCGAATTTCTTAGCCTTTTCCTTTCTTCTTTTAAATTATTTTGGGCTTCTCACTTTATAACTAATATAAAATATGTTATAAGATGACAACTAATAATTTACGTAATAAAATATCACTAATATAAAATATATGTACAAAATATTGACTTATAATTAATTTAACAAATACGAAACTAGAAATAAGATGACGACAATTGATTATTTAAGAAAAGATGTATAAAACGTGATAATAATAATTTCGATAATAAACGTATAATTTCAATAGATAAATAGTCATAATAGTTAAAATAGTTGTGGAAAAGGATTATTTTATATGTTATCAAATTAGAAGCTCGAAAACAATAAATTAGAAGAAAGGAGGGTCAAAATTGGGTGTCAACATATATGCATTTTATTATTAAAATAAAATATTAAGTGCGTATGTTAGTGGGTATAAATTGTGGTTCCGGTGGAAGATGACTATTGGTTGTTGTAACTTATATGACCATTAGTTCTAAGTCTTCAACTATATTCACTATATACAAAAGAGAGTATTTATATATATGTTGAAGGAATGTGTTCTTTTTGTGGAGCTTTGAACTCTTCAACTAATCTGGAGTTGCTTGAGTTGTACGACATTGTTGGGTTGTTGTATCCTGGAGGGAACAAATCAAGAGTGATACTGCTGGATCGGTGTAGATTATGCCGCAGTGGGCTTGAATCTCCTTAAAGAGAGAGAGATATCCGCGCCTCAGCCTAAAGATTATTTATTCATTTTTTGTCATTTTATTTTCAACTATAACTTATATTATTTGTGGTGTATTACACCAACAATAGAGTTAGCAAAAAATATAAAATATTAAGTGCATATGTTAATGGGTATAAGTTGACAAAAATGTGGTCATTGATTGTTGGTGTGGCATTTTAATATTAATTAAAATATATTATATGTCACATTATATATCATGTTATGTCTATTGGTGGACATTACATTTGTGCCTCTTTACTCTCATCAATTGTGGAAGAAAGTGGTCATTAGTTGTTAGTAACTTATGTAATCATCAACTCTTCATTTTACCCATTATTCCTTCTTGATTTCTTGTAACTTATGTAACATTTGGGCCATTCATTTGGCAAATTTACTACCCACTATCTTCCTATTCATTGCAAGGAAGAATTCATCACCTATAAATAGTGTGGTCTTCTTTGGATTGAAAAGAAGATAAGATACAAGGGAAAGAGTTTGCTAGTCTAAAAAAAAAAATGAAATGTGTGACAAATTGCACTTGATATGATATTGTGCATATATAGCATGTACAAGCAAATCAAGTATATTTACTTGGTACAAAATTTGGTGGCTTGTTTTATCAAAACAAATATCATGCTATACTTAGAAGTTTTGTTGGTGTAGATGAGAAAATTTGGTGCTATTTGATGGAAGTGAGAAAAGCAAATCATATTGCTTGCTAACTCTACTTTGGAGGTTGAAGTAAAAAAAAATTAAACTAAGCTTCAAATAGTGAAAAAGTGAATTGATTTTACTATCACACACTTTATTTTAAGAAATTAATTTTTCTAATTTATATTAGTTGTGATAACACCAATATAATGGTTGAATACAAAATCGTTATTAAATGGTAAATTCAGACTCATGAGAAGAAAACACAATATCGTGAGATCATATTGATCACTGGTATACCATCAATATTAATTGTGTTAAAATTTGTGATAATCTTGCAGATTTGATAAAGTAAGGCCTTAGCAAGATAAAGAGTCTGAAGCACATAGAGGGGGATGAAATTGAAGCTAAAAAAATTCTGAGAAAACCAAACTTGGGGACTAAAGATCCTACAACCAAGTTCAATGGGAAGAACGAATCATATGATGACTTGTTGTGAAATGCACTAATCTTAATTTTATTCAATCCCTATGATGTGAGTGCATTTATCCTAGAATGATTTGTGGAGGTTGACTCTTGAACCCTTAATGAAAGTCTGTATCTCGTATGAGTGAGGTGTCAAATTATAGGAGCACCCTTGACAGATTTCACCTATGTGAGTGTGAAAGTAGGTCGCTTTCTATGAGAATGAGCTTGTTCTAAAAAACATTCATGAAATCAGGATAGCACAAGGCCGTAATGTGCTGGCTATTAAAGCTTATGTCAACACCTTGATTATTGTGTGTAAGCAGTGATACTTTATTTCCCTTAAGCAGTCATAGTTCAAGTTTGAGACCACTACTGACTCTGAAGTAAATGTTGTTGTTTTACTAAGTGAAGGTTCAATGCAGAGCACACCTTCATTATGCATAATAGTCTACCTTCAACTAAGTTGTGAAGAACTCTGTTATCTTAATATTAAAATGAGTGGGGGATTGTTGGTGTGATATTTTAATATTAATAAAAATATTTTATATGTCACATTATATATCATGTTATGTGTATTGGTGGACATTACATTTGTGCCTCTTTACTCTCATCAATTGTGGAAGAAAGTGGTCATTAGTTGTTAGTAACTTATGTAACCACCAACTCTTCAATTTACCCATTATTCCTACTTGATGTCTTGTAACATATGTAACATTTGAGCCATTCATTTGGCAAATTTACTACCCACTATCTTCCTATTCATTGCAAGGAAGAATTCATCACCTATAAATATTGTGGTTTTCCTTGTGTTGAAAGAAGAAACAAGAGAAGTATAAGAAAATATAAAGTGAAAAAGATGAGTAGTATTTTATTGTGTTTATATTGAGATTAGTGTAGTAGTGAAAGAGAGAGTTGAGACGAAGAATAATATTATAAGTCTTCAACTATAATGACTTTATACAAAAGAGAATATTTATATGTTGAAGGAAAGTGTTCTTTTTGTGGAGTTGTTGGTGTAATATACCACAAATATAATACATTACAGTTGAAATAAAATGACAAAAATGAATAATAGGCAAATGTGCGGATATCTCGCTCTCTTTAAGGAGATTCAAGCCCACTGCGGCATAATCTGCACCGATCCAACAGTAATACTCTTGACTTGTCCCCTCCGGGATACAACAGCCCAACAACGTCGTACAACTCAATCAACTCCAGATTAGTTGAAGAGTCCAAAGTTCCACAAAAAGAACACCTTCTTCACAATATAACACTTCTCATTTTTTTCTTACACTCTTTCTCTTGTATCTCATCTTCTTTTCAATCCAAAGGAAGACGTCACTATTTATAGGTGAGAATTCTTCCTTACAATGAATAAGAAGATAATGAGTAGTAAATTGGGTAAATGAATAGCCCAAAGGATACATAAGTTAAAAGGTATAATGATGTAGAATAATGGGTGGAATTAGTGGTAGATCATGGCAATAGTTGTCACAAGAGTTACATCATAATAATGACCACATTTTTGTCAACTTATACCCACTAACGTATGCACTCAATCTTTTAATTTTAATATTAAAATGCATAAACACGCGTTCCCCCACTCATTTCAATATTAAAATAAGAGAGTGTTCCACAATTTAGTTGAATGTAGACTATCATGCATAATGAAGGCGTGCTTTGCATTGAACCTTCACTTAGTAAAACAATAATATGTACTCCAGAGTCAGTAGTGGTCTCAGACTTGAACTATGACTGCTTAAGAGAAATAAAGTATTACCGCTTACACATAATAATCAAGGTGTTGACATAAGCTTTAATAGCCAGCACGTTACGGCCTTGTGCTATCCTGATTTCATAAGTATTTTTGAGAACAAACTCATTCTCATAGAAAGTGACCTACATTCACACTCACATAGGTGAAATCAGTCAATGATGCTCCTATATTTTGACATCCTACTCATACGAGATACAAACCTTCATTAAGAGTTCAAAGACTCAACCTCCACAAATCATTATAGGATAAACACACTCACATTATAGGGATTGAATAAAATTAAGAATGCATTTCACAACAAGTCATCATATGATTTATTGAACATGGTTATAGGATTTCTAGTCCCAGGTTGGGTTTCCTCATATATGACTCTAACTTTATGAGCTTTAATTTTCACCCCCTCGATGTGTTTCAGACCCTTCATCTTTCTACGGCCTTAGTTTATGAATCTGCAAGATTTAACACAAGTTTTAACACAATCAACATTGATGGTATACCAGTGATCAATATGATCTCACAATATTGTCTTTTTCTCCTCATGAGTCTGAATTTACCGTTATAGTAATGTTTTGTATTCAACCATTATATTGGTGCTATCACAATCAATCAAAATGAGAAAAATTAATTTCTCAAAAGAAAGTGTTTGATACAGTAAAATCAATTCACTTTTTCACTTGTTGAAGCTTAATTCTTTTACTTCAACCTCCATAGTAGATAAGCAAGCAATATAATTTGCTTTTCTTACTTCCAACAAATAGCACCAAGTTTTCTCATCTGCACCAACAAAACTTTTGAGTATAGCATAATTTTTTTTCCCTCATAAAACAAGCCACCAAATTTCGTACCAAGTAAATTTACTTGATTTGCTTATACATGCTATACTTTATACATAATATCATATAAAGTGCAATTAGTCACATATCTCATATTTTTTATTAGGCTAGCAAACTCCCTCTTTCTTTGTCACACCATTTTCACAATTGAATCAAAAGGAGTTGCAAGACTCACACAATCAACAAAATTGTATTTCACAATTATTTCAATATTATGACTCGACAAGAAAAATTCTATCACATGTTTTATGGTATTTTTCATTTCAAGAATGAAATTTATCTCACCAAAACATTTTCATAATTTCTTTATAACTCTCATGTTAGAGCTAAAAATCATCACATTATATCCAAATAATAACATGTGATTTATTCTACAATTAATATATATGCACTTGTAACACTCTTTTTAGAGCATTTCTCAAAGATGCAAAAATCACAATTTCACAATGATTTTTTTTTCCTCATTTCATAAACCCCACTATTTTAAGAATATAAACATCATTTTTTCCATGAAAAGTAGTATCACATTTTTCATGAAATATTAGGTAAAAAGTTTTTTTTCTTTTACCGTTTCTTCACTTAAATTGAGCAAGTAGAAAAATATTTTAATTTACCATACACCCCTTCTCTTCCATCTCTGTAAGAGAGTGACGTTTGAGTGGAATGATGTTGAGATCTCTATCTTGATATCCACACTTTTTCAAACTATAACAAAAACATGAATCTCCTTAAATATAAAGATAGGGATCTCAACATAATTCCGCTCAACGTCGTTCTCTTCAGGAGATGGAAGAGAAGAGGTGTACGGTAAAGTGTTTTTCTACTTGCTCAATTCAAGTGGAGAAAAGGTAAAGAAAAAAATGTTTTACCTAATATTTCATGAAAAATATGATACTACTTTTCATGGAAAAAATGATATTTAAATTCTTAAAATAGTGGGGGCTCATGAAATGAGGAAAAATGTCATTGTGAAAAAAATACTTTTTGTATCTTTGAGAAAATTTCATTCTTGAAATGAAAAATACCATAAAACATGTGATTAAATTTTTCTTGTCAAGTCACATAATATTGAAAAGTTTGTGAAATACAATTTTGTTGGTTGTGTGAGTCTTGCAACTCCTTTTGATTCAATTGTGTGAGAAAGTTGTGACAAATAAAAAAAAAGGGAGTTTGCTAGCCTAATAAAAATATGAGCCATGTGACTAACATCTTGACTTGATGTTGTGTTTGCAGTAAAAGTACTTTGAAGGTACAAGCAAACTAGATGAGAAAAATTTGGTGTTATTTGGTGGGATGAGAAAAGTAAATTATTTTTTGCTAACTCTATTATGAAGGTTGAAGTAAAAAAAATTAAACTTCAACTAGTGAAAAAATGAATTGAAACACTTTATTTTGAGAAAATAATTTTTCTAATTTTGATTAATTGTGATAGCACCAATATAATGGTTGAATACAAAATCGTTATTATAATGGTAAATTCAGACTCATGAGAAGAAAACACAATATTGTGAGATCGTATTGATCATTGGTATACCATCAATATTAATTGTGTTAAAATTATTTGTGATAATCTTGCAGATTTATAATCTAAGGCCTTAGCAAGATAAAGAGTCTGAAGCACATCGAGGGGGTGAAATTGAAGCTAAAAAATTCTAAGTTATATATGAGGAAACCCAACCTGGGGACTAGAGATCCTATAACCAGGTTCAATGGGAAGAACGAATCATATGATGACTTGTTGTGAAATGCACTATTCCTAATTTTATTCAATCCCTATGATGTGAGTGCATTTATCCTATAATGATTTGTGGAGGTTGAGTCTTGAACTCTTAATGAAATTCTGTATCTCGTATGAGTGGAGTGTCAAATTATAGGAGCACCCTTGACAGATTTCACCTATGTGAGTGTGAAAGTAGATCCCTTTCTATGAGAATAAGCTTGTTCTCAAAAACACTCATGAAACCGAAATAACACATGACCATAATGTGCTGGCTATTAAAACTTATGTCAACACCTTGACTATTGTGTGTAAGCAATAATATTTTATTTCCCTTAAGCAGTCATATTACCAAAAAATAAAGGAAAACCAAGGTAAAAAAATAGTGGAATTATGAGCATAACGTTCTCGTACATCTCTCATGATAAAATCACTTAGGTCTCCACTGAATTCAACCCCTGTAGGGCCACCTCGGTCAAAGGTTCAGCCCCAGAAGCAATGACAAGCTTGTAATGCTCATGACGATTGCCAACTGTTTCATAGTCTCAACAGACAAACATAATAGACGGAACAGGTACGATTGTAACAGATTGATGCAGTACTTTAAACAAAGTCCATTTCCCCGCTTGAATAATTCTCTGATTGGTATGTCATTTAATCACCTACGAGTCTCTCCTAAAAAACAATACCTCAAAGGATGTAGGTAACATATTTTGGAAGTGAGAAAAATAAGAGCTTCTCCATAAAGTAACCAAAGGAGACCTCCAGCCGTATAAAAGCCCTTCAATCGTTGGGTTGTCTAGTTAATCTCCTGCATATAATCAACTATCAGGGTTACACAACAGGCAAAAGGAAAAAAGAAGGTTGTGGAAAATTCAGAGATATACTGATGAAAAAGTTCTGATCTATATGGACCTGTATACAACAAAGTTGCAGACAAAGCTCCATGTCAATTAAGCACAGGAACAAGAGACTGGTTCAACAACTGATCAGAATTCCAATGTTCCAACACAAGTAGATGCAAGTAAGGAAGAATAATATTATCGCTTTGCCTCTGCTCACTGCCGCTTCTTTGATTCATGTGAGTATCTTATCTTGTCAATACAAGAACACAATTTTTCGATATAGGTCTGTGTACTCTAGAGCAGATTCATTGTTGCTCTTAGAGTGAAAATAAAAATACAGGACAACTCTGCGCACCATCTGATCTTCCTGCCTAGGTTGAACAGTTGGTTCCTAGATTCCAAACATAACAGATGGCACAAATTAGTTTTGGAAGGAAGAGAAATTTCTTCTATTGGTGAAATAACTTGTGAAATTACGTACATGCACAAACCATTACATCAATGCAAGTAGTTCGGTTAAGGGAAAATGGGGAAAAATGAAAAGAAGAAAGAACAAACACAGAACATGTATCCAAAGTGAACTTGTAAATTAATTTTGATTCAAAAGCATCTGCCAGAAAAAAAACATGATTGAACTTGTATATAACTCTGATTCAAGAGCATCTACTATATTATCAGGATTAAAATAAAAGAAGCTTAATGGAACACATTTAGGATCTTTTACATTAAAAAAGTAGTTGTTATCTCTTGCAGATTTTAATAAGTTTATCAACGGCAAGCCATCATTCAAAAGGCAAAAATTTGTATATTAAATACTACCATTGATATACTCGGACAAGCTTAAAGCATGCAAGATAAAACCGGGGGAAAATCCTCTAGAAAAACAGGCACTAAATAGATAAGAAAGCACGCGAGCACAAAGAAGTGACCAAATTGTCAGCTTGAAAAAGAACCACAAAAGTTTCAGAAGTACAGTGAAAGAATAAAACGTTAAAGCAGCTCAAAGATCCAAATGATCGCTAAAAAGAGATAAGAGATGCACTTTTTCCAATCAGCAATAGAAGAATGCAAACCACCGAAAAAACTCCAGCCTTGAGTCCTATATCAAACTCAGAAAATCAATGAAAAAATCGTGTGTTTACGGTGTATGGAAGCATTAGATGTATTTCACGAATTTATTAGAAAGAGTTGGGTTTGCTTGAGTTGTCCATCAGTCTCAATTTTGATCTTCTTCTTATCTAACGCGAGATAATTTATTCTGCAATTATTTGGATCTTCCATTTCCTAACTTTGCTCTCTACTGTTTGCTTTTGCAATTTGTTTTGCGTCCAAACATTAAGGTACATAGATCAACAAAGGGTAACTTATGGTGTATTCGGAACGGAATGGTTTTAAAATAATCTTTTTTTGTATATATACCAAACACAAGAAAATAAGTAAGAAAACTACTACTTAATGGAGTAAATGTAAAATCAGCTACCATGGATTACACCATGGATTTAGAGCTGAGCTATTGAAACATCTTATTGAGATGAAGAACAGTTTCAGAGAAAGGAGAAGGAAGCATTCCATTCATCATTGTTATTCACATCAATGAAGTACAAACTACTTATATACAAGTGCTAAAATGAACTGCTAAATGTATATTCTAACTAACTTTAATCAACATGCTTTTAACACTGTTCACTAAGTAACAATAAGTTAGTTACAACTATCTAACTAACTTCCACGTCACTAGACTCAATAGTAAAACGTTATACGTTCCTAGTGACACACATTGGTTGAGACTTTTTTGACGAAGGTTCATATGTGACATAAAAACCAAGTTGAATTATTCACTTCTACATGATTTCATGGACCATGGTGAACATAAAAAATGCTAAACTTTTTCAATCTTTTAGGAAAAAATCAAGTCGGAGTTGAACTTACATAGTTAACTGAGGTATGTATGAAGTTCAATTGTTGTTATGTAAGGCTTCAGAAACAGTAAACTTGCGGTTCGTCCAAAGCTCCAACTCTTTGGAAGAGGTGATTAAGCCACTTCAATTCATCCAAAACTGCTTCTTCTTATGCCAATTTGCTATTGTGACGTTTCCACTTCAGATAAATTGTTGAAAAAAAGAACCAAAACACCTAATTGATCGTTGAGAGCGCTCGACGTTCTCTTTCTTCAAAACTTTCAATGGTCTTGTGGTCCATATATATCCCGAAATAAGAATTTAATTATATTCTTAAACTACAATATCAAAGCCTACATTCATGCAACACTTCATTAATGCGAAGAAGTAGAATGAAGCAAATGAAGAACAAATAGAGGAGAAAGAAGAAGAACAGAACAAATAGCAAGCAGGGTAGCAGGGAAGAAAATAAGAATTCAAATGAGTTGAAAAACTTGTTGATATTCCACAACTCAAGTTGCAAACTTTCTCAAGTGGTGTCGCTGGAACAATATTGGTGACGATTAGGAATAAGAGAAGAAAAGGAGAGAGCAGAGGGAGGCTCTTCATGGTTATCTATGGACCTGGCGTTAGAATTGATGCAGAAAAGGATGAGCTGGAGAATGACAGAAATACCTTTCAACTTAAAGAGTTTTTCAGGAAAGCACACGCGTTGATGGAGAGGGGTGTACTATTCCCTCTTCTTATATAGTAAAAACTTTTATATATATATTTTTTGTTTTTTTTATTCTGTTTCTCTTTTCTTATTTTATTTTTAAATTTTTTTTTCACGTTTTTTAATGTTCTGTTTCTTTCTTATTTTCTCTTATTTTTGTTTTTTTTGTCATTATCTTTATTTTATTTTTTGTTCTGCACGTTCTGTTCTTTTTTTATTTCTTCTTTTCTTCTTATGTTTTCTTGTTTTTCTCTTGACCTTATCAATATTCCTCTTTATTTGTTTTTTTCGGCGATGAATCTCTAAATAAAATTCATATCTCCTCTTAGTTATATACTTAACAATCTCAATTAACGTAATAATCTTCCTATGATTATTTTCAAGGCAAACTATTTTTATCAAAATTAAATTAAAAGGACTAAAACATATTCCAGATAGCTTCTGAATCACTAATTAATTAAGCTTTAGTTTATATCCTCATCTAACAAATCTACGATAAATTCAACAAGATTTTCTTAAGCGAAGGCTAGACTCAAAGAAATACTAATTATTCAAATTTAACAATTAAATATCATGGAATCGACTTTAATATAAATTGTAAATTGCATCTAAAGAGCATAGTATAATAATAATAATGATAATAGTAAAATATAATACATCTTTTATTTATTTATTTTTTCTTAGCAAGAAGCTTCTCCGGCTGCGTTTTCCTAAGCATTCGTAAATTCTCAAAATAATTCACAACATACATCACAAACCGTTATTACATAATAATAACATGCGATTCGAAGAACTTCATATTATTCGAATCAAATTTTCGTACAAGCATTCCATTTAAATCATGCGAGAATTTAGAGTTACCTCTTCATGAAAATTGATTCACCACAAAAACAATTGCTAAGATCTACTAATTTCCAAAGTTAATAACTGTGAATTAACTTTAAAGAGCCATGAATCCAAAACCTTGAGTAAAACCTCGAACACTGACTTAATTCTTAAAAATAAAACTCACTGTTATTATCCATTTTTTCTTTCCTTTTTGCTAGAACATAACCATTCATGTGTGGGCCACATACCCTTGAATGCACCTCATTCATAATTGTTTTTGCTTCTTGGATATTCATGCATCGCGATAGACTCAAATCTGGAGTCCTTTTCTATAAGATCTCGCCATTCAAGAAGAAACTATTGGCGAGTCGCCAAATAGTTCTTTTTTTTTTATCTCTATAGGCATGCATCGGATATTCTCTTGCTTTCAGGAACCATTTAATGTCGTGATACCAGGGCTCGCCGTCCGGCTCTACTTCAATTATATTGCGATAACCATGTTGATCCCTTACTTGAATTTCTAATGGGTCAATATATGCATTACCTGGGTATAGAAGCATCGATGCTAGAGTGGCCAAAGCATCAACCAAATCATTGTGAAACCCAGAAATATACATGTATTCAATGAACTTGAACCTTTTGTTGATGTTCTCTAAACATTGTTTGTATGGCACGAGCTTAATGTCTCAAGTTTCCCATTCGCCTCGAGCTTGTCGAATGAGCAAGTTTGAATCCCCTAAAACTACCAACTCATGCACATCTAGATTTATTGTCATATTTAAGTCCATGGTGCAAGCTTCGTATTCTGTAGTGTTGTTGGTAGAAAAGAATCGAAGTCGTGTTGTGGCAGGATAATGGCATCCGGTTGGTGAGATAAGAACTGCTCCAATTCCTACTTTATTTTTGTTGACAACCCCATCAAAATATAATTTCCACACGTGACCATCATCGGGAACTTCCTCAATAGAGTTGATCTCTTTATTAGGAAAGTATGTTCTTAGGGGATAGTATTTATCATCGATCAGATTTTCTGCTAAATGATTGGCCAACGCTTGTGTTTTCATAGCGGAGCGAGTGACATACACAATGTCAAATTCTGTAAGAAAAATCTGCCATTTTGCCAACCTACTTGTTGGCATGGGTTTTTGAAAAATGTATTTCAAAAGGTCCATTTGGGATATGTGGTAGGTCAAGGACAAAAGATAGTGCTTCAATTTTTGGGTGACCCAAGTTAAGGCACAACGTGTTTTTTTCTAATAGAGTGTATTTTGCCTCATAGCTTGTGAACTTCTTGCTCAAATAATAAATAGCTTGTTCTTTTTTTCCTGTGATGTAATGTTGTGCTAGAACGCAACCAAATGAATTATCCATCGTTGAGAGATATAAAAATAAAGGCCTACCAGGTTTTGGTGGGACCAATACTGGAGGGTTTGCTAGATATTCCTTAATTTTGTCAAAAGTCTCTTGACACTCACTTGTCCATTTGATAGCAACGTCCTTTTTCAACAACTTGAATATCGGCTCACATGTGGCAGTGAGTTGAGCAATGAACCTACTAATATATTTTAAACTCCCTAGAAACCGCATAACTTCAGTTTTAGTTTTTGGAGGTGGCAATTCTCAAATGGACTTTATCTTAGCGGGATCCAATTCAATGCCTCTTCGGCTAACTATAAAACCCAAAAGTTTGCCAGATGGAACTCCAAATGCGCATTTAGCTAGATTAAGCTTGAGGTTGTACTTTCTCAATCTTTCGAAGAATTTTCTTAGATCACGCACATGGTCAGCTTGCGTTCTGGATTTAATGATAATATCATCGACATATACCTCAACTTCTTTATGCATCATGTAATGAAATATGGTAGTCATCGCTCTCATGTAGGTTGCTCCCGCATTTTTTAGACCAAATGGCATGACTCTATAGTAATATGTACCCCACGGGGTGGTGAAAATAGTCTTTTTTTAAAATCTTTTTCATCCATGAGAATTTGGTGATATCAACGTAACAGTCCACAAAAGATTGAATCTCGTGTTTGGCACAATTATTAACCAGGATGTGATGTTGGGTAATGGAAAATTATCTTTTGGACTTGTTTTGTTTAAATTCCTGTAATCAGCACAAACTCTGATCTTTTGGTCTTTCTTTGGCACTGGCACAACATTAGCCAACTAGGTAGTGTATTGGACGACCCTGATCACATTTGCACTCAATTGCTTCATGATTTCCTCTTTAAATATATCGCTCATGTCTGTCTTAAACTTTCTTTGCTTTTCCTGGACAAGTGGAAAATCAAGATGTATGGGAAGTTTGTGAACTACCAAATCAACACTTAAACTCGGCATGTCGTCGTAGGAGAAAGCGAAAACATCTTTATATTCAAATAAAACTTGAATTATGTCATCTCTAATATTTTGATCAACATGAATACTTATCTTTATTTCTCTAACTTCTTCAGGAGTACCCAAATTAACCGCCTCGGTTTCACTTAAGTTAGGTTTAGGCTTATTTTCAAATTGATCCAATCCCTTTTTTTATCTCTTCGTAAGCTTCATCTTCATCACATTCCTCAGACTTGGGATTCATTGTTTTGAGATTAGACAACTTTTTAGGATCTAACCGTAAACTCCGCATGCATGTCATATTATTAAAGTCGACATTAACGTAACTGAAATGAAAATAAGATGACAAATATTAGAAAGAGCAAGAATAGAGAAGATGATAAAATATGACTATGAATCTAGAACTTCATTGCATTAAATAAGAAATGATAAAAGGGTTGACACCAAAGCGAAACAATTAGAATGTTAGAATTACAATGAGAATAATCCAAATAAATAAAATCAACAAAATAAACTACTAAGACTCCTTCCTTGTAGGGAGATGAGTGGCTTCCTAGTTGTTGAGCTGGACATTCGGGCCGACGAACTGCACATCCATATGACTAGTGCCTTCACCCATCTGAGTCATGTTTACCTCATAAAACATTTCCTTGATACCTTGACACATTTCATCCACATCATTTTGGATAGGTAAGTCTAGACTTGGTTCACTTCGAGGTTTAATGAAAGATTGAGCAATATGGGGGATTGGCTTCGGAAAATTCTAAACATTCCTTTTACAATCTTTTGCCCATTTTCTATCAGATCTAGTTGGATTGAAACCCAAACCGAAAGTCTCTTAATTACCCATTGGATTGATGAGATCTACAATTCCTTGCAAAGACAGTTCTAGTCCCTCTCCAGGTTCATAGTAGTTCTGTATCATTTGGGCCACCACCATGACTAAAGTAGAGGATAGACGAGGTTGTGGGATATGCTTTCCTTCCAAGAAATGATTGACTGTTATTATCTCAAAAGCCTGATAGTTCAGGGATTCACAACCTCTTTTGGCCTCAATGCATGGTATGAAAGGATCTCGGGTGATTGGGAGATCATCTTCACCATGGACAATGATTTCTTGTTTGTTATGTTCAAACTGGACCACTTGGTGCAGAGTAGATGACACAGCTCTAGCCAGGTGGATCCATGGCCTACCCAAAATTACATTGTATGAAGTGTTCATGTCTATTACTTGGAAACTGATTCCGAACTCCACTGGTCCAATTGTAACAATTAAGTAAATTTCACCAAGAGTGTCCTGTTTTGCGCCATCAAAAGCCTGTACACATACATTGTTAGTATGGATTCTCTCAGTACTAATTTTCAAACTTTATAGACCTGATCCTCCATTAACCATGACCCTCTTCACATAGTGTTCTTCACCTTTCACGATTAAATATAGAGCCTTGTTATTCCCAGATCCTTCCAAAGGCAATACATTATCAGTGAAAGTGATTCTATTTACCTCAAATATTCGGCTGACCATCTTTTCCAAGTGACCCACTATGATATTTTCTGAGATATGTGCCACATTCAAGATTCTGGTTAAAACATCACGATGCTCTTTAGAATGTATGAGTCATGACAACAAAGAGATTTGAGCGGGCGTTTTCCTCACATTAGAATATAATCAACATGTAACCCTTTACCTTCACATTTAGCCTTCACCTCAAGTAACCCTCAAGCTATACTTTGTGCAATGTATGGATAGTGTCCCATACCACCATCCACACTAAAGTACCACCTTAAGGCCACCAAAAGTGAACTTACCATTCAACCTTTCCATCCTCACACAATACTCATACATAAGAGACATAAACCTTTCACAAGTCATATCATCACATAAGGGCCATCACCTAAGACAACCCTAAGTCATACTTGTGCAATGTGCAAGTAGCATCCCATACTACTACTCACACTAAGTACTCCTTTGAAGTCATTATAGGCAAGACACATTCATATACAATAAGTCATGACAAGGAAGTAACTCATGATACAATCCAAGTATAGCATGCATCATTTACATCATCTTATTTAAGCATATAAGATTCAACATTCTTCATTAACTTCATTTAGGACACATTCATACATTAGCCATTAAGACTTAGAGAACTCACTATGACCCTCTCAAAGCCTTCTCGTGCAATGCATGGATGACATCCCATACTACCACCCACACTTCATAGAATTCATCAAGAAACCATAATGCACATCTCACATGATGGGAATAGGAATTAACCGACATAGACCACGAGAGCTAAATCATGGAATCCGGTGTCATATGACCCCACACCGTAAAAAGGTGTTCTACTTGCCTAAGGTAGAACTAGTAACATTTTAGCTTGGATGGAATCCACTAGCTAATATCCTATATGGGCACATAGTTATGGGATATGAAAGATGTTCATTGAAATCCGGCCTAACTTGGGGAGAACCTCCATCTAACCATATCCTCTCGGTGCTTAGCCTCCATTCCCATAGAATATTTCGTTTTCATCAACATTACTGTACTTGAGAGGGCCACCAACATAAGGCCTACCGACCCAAGGTACATTACACAAGAACGAGACACCACCATTAGGTCTACGATTCAAGGTACATTAAGGATAGCTCACTGACTTTCCAAGAAGGGCCACCAACATTAGGTCTACCGATACAAGGTTCATCATTTCACACATGAAAGGGCCACCAACATTAGGTCTACTATTTCAAGGTTTAACATCACATTAACTCCTAGACTCCTCATGAAAGGCCACCAACATTAGGTTTACCGATCCAAGGTTTAGCCTAGAATACTTCATCATTCATTCATTAATGAAAGGCTACCAACATTAGGTCGACCAATTCAAGACTTTAAGACATTAAGTCTAGATACATTCATTATACAAGAAAGGATGCCTAAGCCTACCAATTCGAGATTTAACAATCACCTTTACATTCATTTATACAAAAATATGATGCATAAGCCTATCAATTCAAGATATACAATTCATAGAACAAAACCCTTAACATTCCATCATCATCATTCATGTGTGTTAATTGAGGATATGCTTTCAATAAATAACACAATTATATTCTAAACATGATCATTATACATTTATTGAAATCACACACATATACTTTACATCATGGTCATACATAGATCCTTCATATATAGAGGTACAAGGAAGATATCCATCAATTCAATACCACAATATGCATAGTAAGTAAACACCTCCACCTTTCAAGTGAATCAATAGATCAAGCACAATTCTACTTCAATAAGTAATTTGATCATAACTTTCCCTTCAAGGGTCATGGATCACATTCAACCACACACCTTAGATCAATACAATTTGGCAAGAGAAATAACATAATTTCAACATTCTATATCAATATACACATAAACAACCCACATACTTCATAATCAACCAAATCCCAATCACAAATCACAATTTAGGAATTTGGGGAAAAACATGGTTTCTAGGAAGAAATAATCTTAATTCATCTTTAAATCCACAATTCATTCATAAATCAATGCAATAAAGCCTTTAGAAATCGTTTTGAATCGAATCCATGCATAGATTGAAATCGAGCGTTTTCGGTAAACATTGGAGATTTGAAATCACTTTTGAAATTGGCTCCTTGAAAGATAATAAGTCAAGGATGAAGACCACCATACCTTTAATGGAAGAATCCCACGAAAATCCATTGAAAAACTTGAAGTCTTGACCTTGGAATCTTGAGGTCTTCACCTCCAATGGAGGTTTCTAGAGTGAGCTTTTGACAGAGTGGAGGTTTGTATTTTGGGTTTTGAAATAATGAAGTCTAAAATATGTTTTAATACTTTCAAAACCCTTAAAATACCATAAATAACTAATTAAAACCGTCCCTCAACAAAGCTAGACTTAACATGAATTTACCAAACCACCCCCACATTGGTTGAACCAAACCAGCAACATAGGTGGGGACTCACGACACCAAACCACGGACCGTGGTCTGGGTCATGCCCTGTCCTGGTCAAGTGTGCTTTGGGGGTGTGGCTTGGATTTTTGGGCCATGACCTATGGAGGCCATCCACGGGGCGTGGCCCCCTTCCGTAGGTCACCATGTTTTGGCAACTTTCCTCTATTAGCCTTGTGGTTAAGCTAAGGGTCCTCCTCAAGGACCCCTAGGGTGCTCCTTGAGGAGTCGTACCTTGACGTTTAGCCCCTAAACCCCTCAACCATAGTTCGGGACAACAATATGCACCATTAAACCTCACATCAACTCAAAGACACACATGTTAGACTCTAGTTTCACTTATTCGTTTTATGGGTCGTTACATTATCCCCCACTTATGAACAGTCGTCCTCGAATGACACTTTAAACACATTAAGGGGTTAACGACTAAAGACTAGCAGCCCATCATGCATGCAACATTATAAACAATGCACAAAACTAGGAGGAAACATCAACTCCACATCAAAAAGCTCAAAGCAAAAACAAGAAGGTAGGAACTACATCTACAAACTCATTATGCATAAAAACTTCACATTTCTCATTACATTGGAGGAATTTCCTTCTCCATCTCATATCATGCTCATTACAACATCATTCTGCACATTATGCAACTTCTTCATAAAAACACATTTAGGCATGTTCACTAATCAACCTCATGAAGCATATAGATAACTCATACTAAATGCACATTAACATGAGGAACATAATTCATGAAAACTCATTTTCTCATATAAACAAGAATTCAACTAGAACATGCATAACATAAGGAGACCATGGAAACACATATTCACACATGACTCCAAAAACATGAAACAAGCTACAAGGAACTCTTGGTCTCAAGTTTGAATAAGAATAGAAGGAAAGAGATACAGATATTAAAACTCTCAACAAACTTACTATTCAACATACTATCCCCCACTTAGGAGAAAACCCAACTAAGGCTAATCATGAAAATATCATAGGAACCTCAACACAACATCACAACTATAAGGAATTATCCGGATTAGCTCCTTTGTCCTTGTTAGCTTGAAGAGCATAGAAACGGTTCCTCTTTGGAGCATCAAGATCCGGGCCATTAAGAGAAGCTTATTTGGCCTCCCTTTATCTGGCCGTAAGAGTAGGACAATCTTTCACTTGGTGATCATTCTTTCCACAACCATAGCACCCACTAGTACCGGCTAGGCACTTCCCATGATGCTTCTTCCCACATTTGTGGCAAGTAGGTTTAGCAAATGGAGGTCCACTACCTCTCTCTTGGTTAACTTTAGGAGTGCTTGAAGAATCTTAGTTTGAAGATCTTTTCTTGAACCTAGGTTGACCTTGCTTATCAGATCTACCTCTCTTCAACTCCCTATTCTTCCTTTTCAGTTTGGACTCCTCAATAGATTGAGCATACACCATGAGTCTAGAACTGTTCATATCATCATGAAGCATCACCGTACGACACTCTTCCTCAACTAGGTCACATAAACCCGTCACAAAATGACTCATCTCATCCCTTGGGTTAGACACAAATGATGGAACATACTTAGACAATTGGGTAAATTTCAAGGAGTACTCTTGGACATTCATGTTACCTTGCCTAAGGTTGATAAAATCCTCCACCCTAACCTCTCTCTTCTCACGGGGAAGTACCTACCAAGGAATGCTTCCTTAAACAACTCCTATTCTATGGGACCCGCTCCAACTGGCCTATTGGCCTTTTATTGAGTAAACCAAATTTGGGGAACATCCTTCAATTGATAGACGACAAGTTCTGCTTTTTCAATAGAAGTCACTCCTATAGCATTGACTATCTTATACACCTCATCCAAAAACTCTTGGGGATCCTCTCCCACCTTAGAACCTAGAAATACCGGAGGATTCATCCTCACAAAGTCTCTCAACCTAGAAGCCATAGTATTCACATTGGGGTTCACATTAGCCTGAACACCCCTATTTGCTTGAGCCGTCATGGCTTGGGCTTGAGTAGTTACGGCTTGAGCCATCATCAAAAGAGCCGACCTAACTTCCTCATTGGTCATAGCCTGGGGATCCACCGGAACTTGATTTCCTTGATTGCCTAGAGGGACTTGGTCACCTTGAAGACCTTGGGGATCTCGGGGAGGAACTCCCTCATTCACAATCTCTTCTTCCATCCTTCTTGGGTTCGCCCTTGTATTCGTATCTTATAAACACAAGAGAAGGGTTAGGAAAATGACACTTATAGATATAAACTCTAAGGCACAACTTCAAGAATATGAAAGAAGTGTAACTTCCTAACGTCCTATAGCCTCTCGCTCATAGATGTATCGCGACTCACACCGATGAACAAGAATCTACTAGACGTGGCTTGTGAGACATCCATCCTAAAAACCATTTCCAAAATCTTATGCTCTGATACCATGTTGTTCACGATCCAAGGCTAGCCCCTAGATGTGACACGGCGTACTTGACCCCGAAGGGGTCTCATACAAGCCTCATAACATTTCCTTGCATTTGATTATAGAAATCGTATGGAATTAAAACTTTATTTAAAACCGTACAATCAAAATAATCATTTAATTCTCTTGAAAACACAACGGAAGTCTATTGCCTCACATGGCCATCTAAACAACATACTTGAAACAAAATAGGGACACGGCCTTTTACAATCGAAAAGTCTAACATTAGTCTTTTACATGAAGGAAATGGAAACATCAAGTACTTGTCCTCGATCTATGAGGACATACCACTAAGTCTTGGAGAATCTCAAATCCAAGTCCTTGAACTAGGGAGAGCAACTCAGTTGCCGGAACCTACACTTGTAGTAAAACATTAAGAAGAATGGGTTAACACAATTAAGTACTAAGTATGATAGCCATGCAAAAACATGCTTAAAACGGACATTTTATTTGAAAGTCATGCTTTTATGCCATTTTGATAAAACTTCATGAACATAAGTATAAGAGGCATAATATTCAAACATAACTAACATACAAGTCATTTAACCACATTAGAACATAATAAACATGTAACCCTTTACCTTCACATTTGGTCTTCACCTCAAGTAACCCTCAAGCTCTACTTTGTGCAATATATGGATAGCGTCCCATACCACCATCCACACTAAAGTACCACCTTAAGGTCACCAAAAGTGAACTTACCATTCAACCTTTCCATCTTCACACAATACTCATACATAAGAGACATAAACCTTTCATAAGTAAAATCATCACATAAGGTCCATCACCTAAGACAACCCTAAGTCATACTTGTGCAATGTGCAAGTAGCATCCCATACTACTACTCACACGAAGTACTCCTTTGAAGTCACCATAGGCAAGACACATTCATATACAATAAGTCATGACAAAGAAGTAACTCATGATACAATCCAAGTATAGCATGCATCTATTACATCATCTCATTTAATCATATAAGAGTCAACATTCTTCATTAATTTCATTTAGGATACATTCATACATTAGCCATTAAGACTTAGATAACTCACTATGACCCTCTCAAAGCCTACTCGTGCAATGCATGGATGGCATCCCATACTACCACCCACACTTCATAGAATTCATCAAGAAACCATAATGCACATCTCACATGATGGGAATATGCATTAACCGACATAGACCATGAGAGCTAAATCATGGAATCCGGTGTCATATGACCCCACACCGTAAAAAGGTGTTTTGCTTGCCTAAGGTAGAACTAGTAACATTTTAGCTTGGATGGAATCCACTAGCTAATATCCTATGTGGGCACATAGTTATAGGATATGAAAGATGTTCATTGAAATTTGGCCTAACGTAGGGAGAACCTCCATCTAACCATATCCTCTCGGTGCTTAGCCTCCATCCCCATAGAATATTTCATTTTCATCAACATTATTGTACATGAGAGGGCCACCAACATAAGGCCTACCGACCCAAGGTACATTACACAAGAAAGGGACACCACCATTAGGTCTACCGATTCAAGGTACATTAAGGATAGCTCATTGACTTTCCAAGAATGGCCACCAACATTAGTTCTACCGATACAAGGTTCATCATTTCACACATGAAAGGGCCACCAACATTAGGTCTACCGTATCAAGGTTTAACATCACATTAGCTCCTATACTCCTCATGAAAGGCCCCTAACATTAGGTCTACCGATCCAAGGTTTAGCCTAGAATACTTCATCATTCATTCATTCATGAAAGGCTACCAACATTAGGTCTACCAATTCAAGACATTAGGACATTAAGTCAAGATTCATTCATAATACAAGAAAGGATGCCTAAGCCTACCAATTCGAGATATCACAATAACCTTTAAATTCATTTATACAAGAATATGATGCATAAGCCTACCAAATCAAGATATATAATTCATAGAAGAAAACCCTTCACATTACATCATCATCATTCATGTGTGTTAATTGAGAATATGCTTTCAATCAATAACACAATTACATTCTAAACATGATCATTATACATTCATTGAAATCACACACATATACTTTACATCATGATCATACATATATCCTTCACATATAGAGGTACAAGGAAGATATCCATCAATTCAATACCACAATATACATAGTAAGTAAACACCTCCACCTTTCAAGTGGATCAATAGATCAAGCACAATTCTACTTCAATATGTAATTTGATCATAACTTGCCCTTCAAGGTTCATGGATCACATTCACCCACAGAACTTAGATAAATACAATTTGGTAAGATAAATAACATAATTTCAACATTATATATCCATATACACAGAAACAATCCACATACTTCATAATCAACCAAATCCCAATCACAAAACACAACTTAGGAATTTGGGGCAAAATATGGGTTATAGGAAGAAATCATCTTAATTCATATCTAAATCCATAATTCATCCACAAATCAATGCAATAAAGCTTTTAGAAATAATTTTGAATTGAACCCATGCATAGATTGAAATCTAGGATTTTTGGGTAAACATTAGAGATTTGAAATCACTTTTGAAACTGGCTCCTTGAATGATAATAAGCCAAGGATGAAGACCACCATACCTTTAATGGAAGAATCCCACAAAAATCCCTTGAAAAACTTGAAGTCTTGACCTTGGAAGCTTGAAGTCTTCACCTCCAATGGAGGTTTCTAGAGAGAGAACTTTTGGAGGGGAGGAGAGGTTTGTATTTTGGGTTTTGAAATAATGAAGTCTAAAATATGTTTTAATACTTTCAAAACCCTTAAAATACCATAAATAACTAGTTAAAACCGTCCCCCAACCAAACTAGACTTAACATGAATTTACCAAACCACTCTCACATTGGCCGAACCAAACCAGCAACCTAGGTGGGGACTCACGACACCAAACCACGGACCGTGGTCTGGATCATGCCCCATCCTGGTCAAGCATGGTTTGGGGCTGTGGCTTGGTTTTTGGGGCCATGACCTACGGAGGCCATCGACGAGGCGTGGATGGACCTACGGGGCGTGGTCCCCTTTCGTAGATCACCAAGTTTTGGCAACTTTCTTCTATTTGGGGCAGCCTTTGGGTTAGGCTAAGGGTCCTCCTCAAGGACCCCTAGGGTGGTCCTTGAGGAGTCGTACCTTGATGTTTAACCTCTAAACCCCTCAACCATATCTCAAGACAACATTATACACCCTCAAACCTCTCATCAACTCAAAGACACACATGTTAGGCTCTAGTTTCACTTATTCATTTTACGGGTCGTTACATGTTGTCTTTACCTTTTTACTTCTTCTACGGATACCGATTCTTGTGCAATCATTTGATTTTGGACTTTGTTATTTCCCGACTCTGTTTTGTCTTTGCGCGTCATTGTCGCTTTCCCTTTTGACCTTATGTAGTATTAATGAGATGCCAGCTCTAAACACAAAACAACCACCTTTAAAATCTTTCTCTCTCTTATATATAAAAACAAACGTGTTAGGGTTCAACACTTTGCAAATGTTAATCACACGTTTTATGTTGTGCACCTAAATTATTTCTATTTCTACAATGAGTTTCCGAAGGGTTTTATGTTTCATCCCGGGTTTAGACGACTTGCTTATGCCTTTTAGTATCATATTTAGTTTATTTGAATATCTTGAACACATTTCAATCGAACCCATTGAGGGTTGCCTATGTTTCATGTTGAACATGAATCAAATCATTACGTAGTTCATGAAGGGAAGGTGTTTGAAAAGGAAAGCACGACATTTATTTAACGTAAAAAGAAAACATCATTCAAATTCAAAATGTTCTTAAAACAAATGACCAAAATAAAAAACATCAAAGTAATTAAAAATTGCAACAAACTTGACAAAATGAAAGAAATAACAAATAAAGAAAATCCCTCTCCAGTATTATTTGATAATCAATTGCCTCCTTGGATAGAGTAGACCTTTGTAAGATCCCGCTTTAGAAAGAGCTTAATTTAGAAAGAACTAATTTGGAAAGAGCTAATTTAAGATTTTTTCAAGTTAAGCTTAAGTTGTGAGTTTTGGGTAAACTTCAAACAACCATAACTTTCAATACAATATTAGTTAGATGGCCCATAAGATATAAAAGGAAAGGTCTTTGAATCCTCTTTCCAATGCCACCGAGTTTGCTAAATTATGAGTTTGGATGAGGGAGATATGCCCGTTTGAAGTTAGCCAATCCAGTTAAGAAAATTTACCCGAATTAATGAGAGGTATTTTGGTCCTTTCCTTACTCCATCAGCTTTAAACGTTTTTGGTCATATTTTAGGGATCAAAACTGATTTGGGTCAGTTTTCACAATCCTAAATATGGTTAGGGTTTTGAGAATAGTTCAAGAGGAGAAAAGAGGAAAGGTTCAAGACGTTCGTCAATGTTCTTGAGATTTGTCGAGGAATTTTGCAAAGGGTTTATACCTAAGAGGTATGTAAGCTTCCATAGTGATGGGTTCGTTCACCCATATGCCAATCATGATTTACATTATCAAATTCAGCCATAAAGATTGAGAAATTTAAGTTCTTGAACTGTTACTCTCCATTCTTGAATTTTGATGTTTGGTTGAATTCTTGAGGCGAGGATCTTGTTAATGAGTATTGTTCTTGAGGATTTTCGAGTAGATTTTCATGTTGTTAAGTTGGGTAAACTAATCTAAGAGGTTTTGGAAGAAACCATTTGATTCTAGGCGAATTTGGATAAGAAAATGAGGAACAAAAATTCATCGGGTTTTCTGTGCAAGGGGCAGGCGCACCGCGCCAGCAGTGCGCCCGAAATGCGCCTCTGAAGTTGAGGGGCTGGTGCCACGCGCCAGTAGTGTACCAAGGTTGCCTGCCCCACCTTTTTTCTATTGTTTGCTCTGTCTCAGTCATCTTAAAGTGTACCTTCTCTCTCTTGTGATTCTAACTACTCTTAACTACATCTAAACAATGAGAGATCCTTCATAACAAGAATCATAACCCTTGAGAAGTCTTTTGCAACTTTTAAAACTTGTTTTAAGACTTTAGTACTTGAGTATGAGGATGAGGAGAGTTGAGTTTCATTTTTCAAAATGAATATATGGGTACTAAGTATTCCCAAGAGTAAATGTTTTTACATTTAAAATGAGAGGGAACATCGATTTCCAAATGAGTTCATGAGGAGTTTTTGAGTATGATCTCTTTTAAGATAACCTTTTGAGTAATAATCTCAAAGCTTGAGGATGAGGAAATGTTTTTAAATAAATGAGTTAATTTATATTTTGGGAGTAGTATTGAGCACCGATATGGGGATGAGTTCAAACAAACACAAAGTCCTCATATATTATGTATCCAACATGGGTTGAAAGGGTCATACTTTTTAGATGATTCCTTATTGATTTTTAAGCATAACTTAGTGGATCCACTTAGTTGAGGATGTCTTATACTCCGACAAGGTGTATGATAGTTCTAGAAGCGTGGGCTAGACGTTCTATCATCACATAGCTCAAAGTGATGGTTGTCGTTTAGAGAATATCCCAAATTGAGTATTTTGTATCGATTCATACAAACTGAGTTATTATTGTATTTTTAAATACATTGAGTTGTTATCTATTGCTTTAAATGATTTATATAAACTGCATCCTTATTGTTGTTTTTATTTTGTATTAAGTTGAGTATCCATAGACATCAATCAAGCTCTCTGTAAGTTGAAACACTTAACCTTTGGGCTTCTCCATATTCTCATGACAATTTCGCAACCAATCTTGAGTAGTACCAACTGCGTGGTTCAAATTCTCTTCTTTTGCCTGAAGCTCTTTGATTTGGTTATCAAGTTCATCACGCTCTCCCATTCATTGGTTTCTTTTGGTCGCAACTTCTGCCTGATATGATGTGAAACGCTTTGCTATATCCCTTTCTTGTCCCATCAAAGCTTTTAATTGATTATGCAACCTAGCCTGTGTGTGAGGTTGTTTCTTTTTTAAACTCCTTCTCTTGTTGCTCCATAATTCCTGTGACAATGTCCAAATCCTCATGTAAGGTTCAAATAGTGGACTGATGTTCCTCTCAATCCTTTTCTGAATCAACCTAACTCTCGCTTCGAATATCGCATCACATTGGGCCCGTCCTTAGAATTCTTAGGTCATTACCTAGGACATCTAGAGTAGACCTATAATTTCTTTCAACATCAGGTCAAGCTTATTTGATTCTAACCTCAATTTCTGCTTCTCGATCTATGGGCTCTCTCGCTAATCCTTTGGACATTACGTTGAGAGGGGCTTGATCAAAGAACCAATGAAGGTATAAGGGGTCCATTTCTCCTTGAACACGATCTTCTACCATAGCTTTTGAGCTTAAAGTTCGACTACCACCCCAAATTTTTGAGCTTCTGATTTTTGATTTCGATCTTCAGATGCCACCTCCTACACGAAACTTTGTTTATCCTCGGCCTTGGGTAAATTTTTTATTTTTCCTAGTTAGCGTAACACTCGAATGGGTATGTATGGTTGGAATCCTCGAAGGCCTATTAGAACGAAGAATGGACAATAGGAAGACATAACAATTACCTCACTCGAAGGGAACCAATGATAGTTCCATGTAATATCAGATGCAGTTAATTTGAGAAGATAATGTCTCCACACTTTGACACCTTTTGGCAATTTTCTACTAATTCCTTCATCTAGTCCGAGTGGCTTAAAATAAACAATTCTACAATTGCTCTAGATGAAAGGAAATGAGGATCCCCATGGACACCTTAGGAATTTGTAGACATTGAAGTTTTATTGATAAATCCATACTAAATTGGGATTAAATCTTAAATTCATGATACATTGACCAAGTCAAATTACAGGTTAATAAAGTCGGATTAATATTTAAGTAAAAAATATGACTTAAATCAAGTCCAAATTACATTTGGGCTAGTCCATTAAGTTGACAAGATGAGCCCAACTCATGTTCTTCAGACCCAGGGGTCAAAATTGCTCGGACCAAAATACCCCTAAAGCCCTAGCTCAAGCCTAAATAAAGAGTTCTTCATAAGACTAGAATATAGATACACACATACATACACACAAAAATACATAGTTGCTCTTCAGTGGTGATCTATAAGTCTTCCGCATACAAAGAAGTCTTCACGCCAAGTGTTGAGCCGCAAGTATTCCGTCAAATCAAGAACATCCGTGAAGTGAAGAATTAGTGGATTACATATCTTTTTCTTAAGAGATTTTATAAGATTGTAACCTTCGCATAAATTTAAATATAAATACTGTTGTTTGCTTGCTATTTTCCTTTCCTGTTTGCTGTATTTTAGGATTGAAAATTTAGACGCTTACAAAATGGCACGCCTATTGGGACAATCTTTGCCTCTCATATTCTCTCTTCAAAAATACAAGTTCAAGAACATTGAGATGGCTTCCAAGAAGATCAACTCGAAATCTGCATCTACATCCAAATCTGGATCTACATCCGTATCGCATCTGCATGGAAATCTCCATCTGCATCGGCATCGAAATCTGCATCTGCATTTATATTCACATCTGGATTCGCATCTGCAAAAACTGATGGATCCAAGTTTTGCATCGATGTAGATAACATCTTCGATGTTACTGCAGGAAGCATGAGACCTATCACAAGGAACCAAGCCAAATTGTTGGGACAACAAGCCTCACGAGGGCCGTTTGAATCTGCTATTGTTATTGGTTTATCTCCAAAATATGTGAAGTTTCCTGCAAAAGCTGCAAAAGAAGACATCAACGAAATGGTGGAGAGGGTTCTTGCCCAATTGAGCCCATCTACATACAAGAAGTCCTTCGCTTCGGCCGACAATGACGTCTTAAGCACGGGATCTACCCCACATAACATGTTTGCATCTCATGTTTGGGAAATTCAATGCTACTCTCTGCCACCTATTATAGTAATGAACGCATTGGTGACTAACGTTTCATCTGTAGAAGAACAACTTGTGAGCTTGACAAGAGCTATCGAAGGCTTGACCAAGTATGTTCAAGATCAATATGATTGAATTGTTAAGCTAATTGATAGGGTGGAGGGCATGATGGATGAAGAATCATGTCATACACCTGGAAAACGTCCGCAAGTTCAAGAGATAGTCGATCGCCCTACAAAGCAAGTTGAATATGCTAAAGAGATCCAAGTTTCTTCGGAAAGAACGATCCCGATCAACCAAATCAGGGAGTTCATCATGGGAACCATTAAAGAAAAGTACGAGGTTGCTACAAAATCCTCCTTGACATATGCAAGGCCATACACTACAAGAATTGATGGTTTGAAAATGCCTGCCGGTTATCAACCTCCAAAGTTTCAGCAGTTCGATGGTAAGGGAAGCCGAAGGCAACATGTGGCGTACTTCATTGAAACTTGCAACAATGGTGGAACATATGGTGATTACCTCATCAAATAATTTGTCCGCTCCCTTAAGGGTAATGCTTTCGATTGGTACACGGACCTTGAGTCTGGTTCCATTGATAGTTGGGAATAAATGGAGCAAGAATTTCTCAACCGCTTCTATAGCACAAGACGCACTATAATCATGGTGGAACTTACAAACACACGTCAGTGAAATGAAGAGCCGATCTTTGACTTCATCAACCGATGGAGGCAAGCAAGTCTAAACTGTAAAGATAGACTTAGTGAAGCTTCGGGCATAGAGATGTGCATTCAAGGTATGCGTTGGGGTCTCCGCTATATTTTGCAAGGCATAAAGCCTAAAACTTTTGAAGAATTGGCCACTCGCGCTCATGATATGGGTTGAGCATGTTGTCGGTTGGAACTGAAGCGCCACCTGTCCACGAACTTTGCAAAGTCTAAGAAAGGCAAGAATTCAAGAAAGTGGGAAAATATTTTCCAAAGACTAAAAACAAAGAATCCATGAACGTCAATGCCTCTCATGTGAAATTCAATACAAGGGTGGGTAATACGCAGAGTGCAAAAGCGACTTCTTTTGATGGAAGGACAAATCAAAAGCTCACCTTGAAGGAAATGCAGCGGAAGGACTACCCATTTCTTAACTCGGATGTTTCCGCAATCTTTGATGAACTCCTTGAGATGAAACTTTTTGAGTTACCAGAGATGAAACAACAAGATGAAGCAGGGAGGAGTGATGATCCAAAATACTGCAAATATCACCGGTTAGTTGGACACCCTATCGAGAAATGCTTCGTCTTCAAGGATAAAATCACGAACTTAGCTCACGAAGGGAAGATTGAACTTGAAGATGAGAAATTGAGTTCAAACCAAGTTAGTGTCGCTTCTGACTTACCCAATCCGATCATCACCAGCAATTTTGTTGAAGGAAATATGGAGCAAGACATTCCAAACATCAATCAGACAATAATGATTAAGTTTGGAGACTTCGACCCTATTGACGTAAATAATTTGTTATCTCTTCCTATACTAAGTGATGTGGCTTCTTAGGAGAGAGATCGACAAGAGAAGATGAAGACCCAATAGATGATCTTGATGATTAGGGCTGGATTCTTGTGACTCGCTGTAAACACCAAAAAGTGAATTCGCATAAGGAATCAACAAAGAAACACGTTAGGAAAAAGATGGTAAGGAGACTGAAAACCAAAACTTTGATTGTTCATTCAAAGAAGAAGGAATAAAGGTGCACCACTACCAAGAGCCTCATCGACCAATCACATTAGGAGAATATTTTCCAAATTGGTTTTACACCAAGTTCACATGCAATGGTACAAAAGCTCTATGTTGTAATGTCGATGAGAAAGAAGCGAAAGATGCAACTCCGTCATGTCCATCACTAAAAGATGCTCCAAAGTCATCTCATGAAGTCGAAACTCCAGCATGTCCATCACCGAAAGATGCTCCAAAGTCATCTCTTGGAGTAAAAAATGCATGTATGGCCAAAATAACATTCTCTGACGATGATCTTCTATTTGGTGACACATTTCATAATCGCCCTTTATTCATGGTTTGTTTTGCACGTGAGAGAACAATGAGCAAAATCCTAGTCGATGAAGGATCTGGAATCAACATCCTTCCAATTCGCATAATGAAAGAACTTGGGATATCAACAGAAGATCTTACTGATAGTCTTTTGATGATCCAATGATTCAATCAAGGAGGACAAAGGTCCATAGGGACAATCAAAATAGACCTCACCATCAGAGAGTTGCAATCAAGCGTGTGGTTACATGTAATTGATGCAAAGACTTCATATAACATTTTGCTTGGTAGATCGTGGGTACATGAGAACAAAGTAATCCCATCTACCTACCACCAATGTTTGAAGTATCATGAGGATGGAGTTGCAAAAAGGATTATTGCAGATGATAATCCATTCAGTGAGCTGAAGCTCACTTTGCTGACGCAAAGTTTTATTTGAAGAAATATTCCACAAAAGTTGATGACATTGCATCCGGAGATGTCAGACTCCTTAAAAATATGGCTAAGGTAGCATTCGGTAAGGCAAAAGTTGCAAACAAGGAAGATCTAAAGCTTGGCAATCCAAACAAGATGCCTAACGTGATTGGTGCCTTTGCAAGCAAAAAGGTCACAGCTATTCTTTGTTATGTCCCAAAGGCAAAGGAGGACAATGGACACTCTTTTGAGTTGTGAGAAAATGCGTTGGAAGGGTTGACCCTTCCTGTAAGGCGAATTGATATGATGAAGTCATCCACAAAATTACTTGGGAAGTCTTTGGCTCCTAAGTCATTAGCTCACGGAAAATTTGTGGCCCCTAAGTCACCCCAATATGAAACACTCCAAATGAAGCGTACCGAAGAAGGTTTTGATCCTAATGCTTACAGGCTGCAAGCAAAAGCTGGAGTTGATCCTAACGAACCATCAAAATTAGGGAAGCTTCCATCAGAACCTATTATAAGGCAACAACGTGAAGGGGTGGGCTACAAACAACCTCCACCTATCCACATCTCAATAAAAAGGGTAAGCAACAACTACATAACTGCGGAAGATGTGTTTGCTAATTCTAACAAAAGGCCTTCTGTCTTTGATCGACTTGGAAGCTCAACAAAGAGGATTTCTGTATTGAGAGGTTATGGCCATTAAGGAAGAAAAACAAGGTTTGGAGAAATAGCAAGAGTATGCAAGCATCTGCTGTACCCAAATCTCAAAATGCTCCTAAAGACTTTCAAAGTCTGATCCCTTCTAGAATGAGGCGGCAGACGAACATTGCGGTCTCATGTGAAGAAGTACTAAAGGCAAAGTCGCATGTTGTGGTCTACACCAAGCAATGTGATGAAGATGAAGAAAGTGTTGGCTCTTCATATCATGTCACTATACAAGATGAAAGGCATATATTTTCTCTAATTAAAATTGATGGAGAGTTAAAGAATGTTTCATGGTGTTACCATATATCTTTCAACGATGGAGAACCTCAAGAAGATGAAAATGCTAAAGATGCGCCACCCGAACTTGAAGAAGGAGTAAAGGTGACAATTGATGCATTGAGAGAAATCAACCTTGGAATTGATGAAGATCCAAAACCCACTTATTGAATGCTTCACTGGCGAGTGATGAGGAAAGGACTTACGTTGACTTACTCAAAGAGTATAAATATGTATTTGTCTGGAGTTACAAGGAAATACTTGGATTAGGCCCGAAGGTAGTAGTCCATCATCTTGTTGTGAAAAGCGGTGCACGTCCCATCAAGCAAGCTCAACGACATTTTAGGCCTGAATTGGTTCCCGTGATCGAAACTAAAGTTAACAAGCTTATTGAGGCTGGCTTATCCGTGAAGTTAAGTACCCCACATGGGTTTCAAGTATTGTCCCCGTGAGGAAGAAGAATGAGCAAATTCGAGTTTGCGTTGACTTTAGGGATCTTAATAATGCTTGTCCCAAAGATGAATTTCCACTTCCTATCCCTGAGCTTATGATTGATGGCACTACTGGGTATGAGACGATGTCTTTTATGGATGCTTCATCCGGCTACAATCAGATCCGCATGTCACCAAAGGATGAAGAGTTGACCGCATTCTGCACTCCTAAGGGCCTTTATTGCTACAAAGTAATGCCTTTTGGTTTGAAGAACTCATGAGCAACATACCAAAGAGCTATGCAAAACATCTTTGATAAAATTCTTCACAAAAATGTTGAATGTTACGTTGATGATTTAGTAGTGAAATCAAGGAAAAAGTGTGATTGCAAGACTTGAGAATGGTGTTTGATCTACTACGAAGGTATCAACTTAGAATGAATCCTTTGAAATATGCATTTGGAGTTACCTCTGGAAAATTCCTTGGCTTCATTGTACGACATTGAGGAATTGAAATTGATCAAGTAAAAATAGATGCAATTCTGAAGATGGTTGAGCCAAGAAATATCCATGAATTGAAGAGTCTACAAGGGAAGCTAGCATATCTTAGGAGATTCATCTCGAATCTAGCAGGAAAGTGCCAACCATTCAGTCGTCTTATAAAATAGGGCACTCTTTTCGAATAGGATCAAGCTTATAGTAATGCCTTTGAGAGCATCAAGTCTTACTTGACAAAACCACCAGTTTTAGCAGCTCCTGTTCCTAGAAAGCCATCGATACTTTGCATATCAGCTCAAGAAAGATCAGTGGTAGCACTCTTAGCCTAAGAGAATGGCGAAGGGAAAGAAAATTCCCTTTACTACTTGAGTAGGATTATGACACCAAATGAGTTTAAGTACTCACCAATCGAAAAGCTATGTTTGGCCTTAGTCTTCTCAATTCAGAAGATGAAACTACTTTCAAGCTCACGTCATCCGTCTTATTTCTAAGCAAACCCCATCAAATTTGTGATGTTGAAACCTATCCTCAATGATCGACTAGCAAGATGGTATCTCCAGTTTCAATAATTTGAAATTGTGTATGTTCCTCAAAAGGCTGTGAAAGGGCAAGCATTGGCAAACTTCTTAGCAGACCACCCGATACCTGATGATTGTGAACTCACTGATGAATTACCTGATGAAGATGCAACGGTTGTTGAAGTTCAACTACCTTGGAAGATGTATTTTGATGGGGCCTCATATCGCGAAGAAGCTGGCGCTGGGGTGATATTTGTCACTTCTCGAGAGGAGATCTTGCCGTATTCCTTCACCTTAACACAATGTTGCTCTAACAATGTTGCAGAATATCAAGCCTTAATACTTGGGCTTGAAATGGCGGTTGATATGAAGCAATTGCAATTACATGTTTTTGGAGACTCTGAATTAGTGATCAATCAATTGTTGGGTAGCTATGAAGTCAAGAAAGCTGATGCTTTAGCCGTTCTGGCTTCAACTTTAACTCTACCTGATCAAGCGCAAATCACTATTTGCCAAAAATGGTTAGTACCACCAGATGCGGATGAAGAAAGCAAGTTTGAACATCTTGTAGCTGTCTCACAAGCTGAGATAGTCGTTTGGAGACATGCTCTGATTGATTACTTGTGTTACAATGTACTTCCAGAAGATTCAAAGAGAAAGTCTGAAGTCCATCGTCATGCTCCTCGGTTTCTTTACTATAAAGATACTCTATATCGAAGATCATTCGAGGGAGTCCTCTTGCGTTGTTTGGGGGAAGAAGAAGCAACTCAAGCTATGCAAGAAGCACATTCTGGAATTTGTGGATCTCATCAATCTGGGCCGCAGTTACACTTTCATATCAAAAGAATGGGGTATTATTGGCCAATGATGGTAAAAGATTGTTTGGATTATGCTTGAAGATGTCAAGCATGTCAATTTCATGCAAACTTTATGCACCAACCTCCTGATGTATTACATCCGACTATTTCATCTTGGCCATTTGATGCTTGGGGGCAAGCCGTGGTTGGAAAACTACCTAAATCTTCTGGTGGTCTCTTGTACATCTTGGCTGCGACATATTACTTCTTAAAATGGGCTGAGGCAGTAGCCCTCAAAGAAGTAAAGAAGGAAAATGTTGCAAACTTCATCAGGGTGAACATCATCTATCGTTTTGGCATTCCTAGTTATATACTAACGGATAATGGAAAGCCATTCACCAATAAATTGATAGATAAGATCTGCGACCTTTTTGGCTTCAAGCAACGTAATTCGTCAGTGTATTATGCTGCTGCAAATGGACTAGCTGAAGCATTTAACAAGACCTTGTGCAACTTGTAAAAGAATGTCGTCTCCAAATCTAAAAGAGATTGGCATGATAGAATGGAAGAAGCTCTTTGGGCATACCGGACGACTCATCGCACGCCGACTTAAGCAACTCCTTATTCTCTTGCTTTTGGAACTGAAGCAGTCCTTACACTTGAACGACAAATACCGTCATTGAGGCTTGCCATCCAAGAGGGACTTATTGAAGAATAAAATGCTTGTCTGTGCCTTGAAGAGTTAGAAGCTCTCGATGAGAAAAGGTTGGAAGCTCAACAAAGTCTTGAATGCTATCAAGCTCGTCTTTCTCGTGCTTTCAATAAAAAGGTTCGCCCGAGGTCTTTCCAAGTCGGTGATCAAGTCCTTGCAGTAAGAAGACCAATTATCATATCTCATAAATCGAAAAGCAAGTTCACATCAAAATGGGATGGACCATACATCATTCAAGAAGTCTATTCAAGCGGAGCTTACAAACTTGTGGATGCAGACGGCTTGCGGATTGGTCCCATCAATGGAAAAATCTTGAAGAAGTACTATCCTTAAAGCGGCGTCATACTCTTGGCTTGCAAGAGTATAAACTGTGTACGGCTCCAAAAAAAAAAATGTCCGCTAGTTTGAAAATCTCGAAAGAGGAGGCCTAGGCAAAAGTTAGGACACAAAAAAATAAATAAAAAAATAAAAAACTTCACTCTCTGAACTACGTAATGACTTGATCCTCTTCACTGAGGTACGTAGGTAGCTTAGAGTATTATTACTCTAGGTTCAGTCATAAGAATTAAAAAAAATGTCGCCATGTGAATATCATGCTAATTCTTTCCAATGAATATTCAAGCACGCAGATTTTGAGTCAACTTCAAACACAAATCTGTACTAATCCGTAAATCCCATGGATGTGATTTTTATATAGATTGAAGATATCGAAGTTATCTTTCAAACAAAAAAAGAAGCTCATTATTCTGATGCTCCTACTCCATGTTATGAATTTTCTTCCACATGTGCACAAAGCTGAAGAAAGCTGAAGATGCAAGCACACAGATTTTGAGACAACTTCGAACACAAATCTATACTAATCCGTAAATTCCATGGACGTAATTTTTATATAAATTGAAGATCTCGAAGTTATATTTCCAACAAAAAAAATAAGCTCATTATTCCGATGCTCGTACTACACATTATGAATTTTCTTCCACATGTGCGCAAAGCTGAAGATTCAAGCTCGCAGATTTTGAGCCAACTTCGAACACAAATCTGTTCTAATTCGTAAATCCCATGGACGTGATTTTTATATAGATTGAAGATCTCGAAGTTATGTTTCCAACAAAAAAAGAAGATCATTATTCCGATGCTCCTACTCCATGTTATGAATTTTCTTCCACATGTGCGCAAAGCTGAAGAAAGCTGAAAAGTTAACGTTTTGTTGCAGTCCTCATATAAATGCTAGCTTATGGAGTCCTTTTTCCAATAAAGAAAGGGGGCACATGGAAAGAAATAATCAAAATTCAAAGTTCAAGATGAGAAGTTTCTTATTGAAATATAAGTCACTATTTTATTGCTTAAAAAAAAAAGAACCATTACACCATAATGAGCGAATTAGCAAATTCTAAGCAAATAAATAAATAGATAAGAAACAAACTAACTACGAAAAAAGTTTGAAGCTTATGATTTCCTGGCGACTTTTCTCAACCGCCCCTTCCAGCTTGGTTAGTCTCTTAACTTCATCATTAGACATCACATTATTTGCCTCAATGGTATAAATCTCACCCTTCGTAATGGTGACATTCTCTTGACTTTTGGACAGCTTTTCTTGATACTTGTTAATGAGGGCGGTGACCTTCTTTTTCTTGGAAGTCAAGGCTTTTAAGTCTTTCTCCATATCTGCTAGAGTTGCTTGAAGTTTCTCCATGGATCCATCCAACTTTTCATGTGCCAGCTTTGCACCATCAAGACGGCGTTGCGAATCAGAGAGGGCCTTTTCATGTGATTCTTTAGTCATCTTTGATGATCTTAAAGTATCATACTCTGCGTACGACTTGAAAAAATTCTCGACAAGATCCTCCAAAGAAGAAACATCAATAATGTTTACCCTTCTAAAATCCTCAAGAGTTGAAGCGATACTTGACTCCAACTCTGTAAAGTCATCTAAAGAGCCTAAGGAAAATTGTGTAATCCATCCACACAATGCGCCCCACATCTCAGAAACAAAGGTTGATTTGACAAAGTAAATGGTTTCTTGTGGCTCAAAAGTAGGAGCACCAGGTCGCAATGGCCTACTTGGTGACTTTTTTGGTGGAACTACTTCCAATGAAGGCATCACGTCATTAGAAGGTGACTTTGTTGGTGGAAATACTTCCAATGAAGGCATCACATCATTAACGGAAGAATGAAAGTCTTTTCCAGCCGCATCAAGATCATTAAGATCTACTGTGAAATCTGCAACCGCGCCATTGTTAAGGTCGCCACCATATAGTTCTTGAAGGTCCAGCAAAAAAAAAAGAAGAAAAGAAAAGTAAGAACAAAAAGATGATCAAATTCAAAACTTTGAAAAAAAGAGGGGGCCTTATTTGTTTTGCTAATTCAAACAACGATGCCAAGTTCGGATCCTCATCAACAAAGTCGTTATCATCAATGACAATTGTATCTAAAATATCAATACCACAACAAGCATCCTCTAGCTCTTGTGCCTTTCTTTTTGGACGATTCGAGTGACGATCCGTTGGACTGGAAGATGCATTGGGTCGTCCAACACTATTTGGTGGAGCATGCATATGAGAAATTTCATCACAAGGCGTCTCAAGGTTTGACGTTTGGTCATTACCATTGTCTGATAATACATGAAGTTCATTTGTTCCGGAAGAACCATGGCCAACTTTCAAAGCAGGTGAAGTCGCCTTTGAGGCTAATGTGAGGCGCCACAATTTTGATTTCAGAGGCACATCCCCATCTTTAGAGGTTTTAGACTTGGATGAGGGCTTAGTGACTTGCAAAGTATCATTTTACTTCACTTGAGATTTGGAAGAAGGATGTGACTTTTCCTTTGATTGATCAGAATCCCCTTTAGATGACATGGATGTAGAGTGTTGCTTCGTCTTCTTCAAAATGATGCGGAGGTTTCCTTGGGAAGTATTCATCCTTTGGGATGGCCACCAGTATACATACTCGCAGGTCATTAAAGGAGCACCCTTTAATGGGCACGTTGGAATCATGATTTTAGAAAAAGTATTAAGTCGAAAAGAGGAATTCCAAAGTTGCACCAATGTTAATAGTGTACCATCGTAAGGACGCTCCATAAGATCTCCGGGAACATCTTGACAAAAACCAAATTGTCGACTAAATCTGATAGGGTTGTAGGACTCCATGATGAAATTTAAATCATGCCTAAGACCTACATAGCCTGAACGAAGGCTTATGATATATTCGTTCCACGAATTTGAAAGTTTGCAATTATCAGTAAGGTGCAAATCCCTCCCTTGCAGCATTGCTAAATGATGGAGGCGTCAGGCATCATCCTGTTGAAATAACTTTTGGGGGTCAGCAAAATCAAAACACTTGGCTATCTTCTCGTCAGAAACTTTTCAAAGAGGTATCGATCGACGTGAACGATTGGCACGATGATGAGTCCCAAAGTATTCCCCAAGCCAGCCATATACATAGTGTATGGGGAAAAATATATTTGCCACACTCAAGTTTGAAGAAGTAGAGGTTTCTTTCCGGCCGGGATATATGCTTGCAAGAACTGGGCCGCTAAGGAGAATTTCTTTCCATGAGCCATCAAGCTCGCAACTTTAAAAACACTAGCGCGCATATAATTGACTTTCTTATTCGGAAGCACAAATTTGCAAAGCCAACAAGCAAAGAAGGCTGCCAAGTTAGTCTCATCTCTAAGTGATTCTTCCATATCTAAGTCGACAAAGGGGGCATTCTCCTTGTCAGTTCACGGTAGGATGTTCGAATGAATATGTCCAGAAAGATTGTGGTTTAATCTTGGCTTTGTGGCTCGTACCTTTGACACCTTTTGTGGAGGCTCGACATATCTATTAGGTCCTCTAAACCAAAACTTCACCCAATCATGGACGGACACCTCCTGTAGATCATCTTTTGCTAATCTGTAGAAGGCCGAAAACAAATATCGACAACTTTAGGGAAGAAGCAATTCTCTTTGAGTATCCATCTGTGTCAATTCTTTCGCCGAGGGAACGACTTCGTCATAAAAGTACCCTTGTATGATGGGGAGACCTCCAATGGCTTGTAAGTCCCAAAGTGATATGGACATCTCTCCAATGAAAGTAGAAAGAGTATTGGTAGATGGGCGCCAAAGTTCACAAAAAGCATGGAATACATTGTTGTCATAGTCGTACGTGAACAAAGAAGTATATAGGACGTCATAGACCTTGATGAGCTCCAAAATCTCCTTGTGGCGGGGTATAACGTCCTCTACCCATTCCCAGTAACCAGGTGTGTAGCAAACATTGCCGAAGTTAGAAGAGGGAACACGCCAATTGTTGAAACTTCCATCAGAATGAGAAGATTTGGAAGATGCTGCGTCATGATGAATTGCGGATTTCAGTAAAGGAACTTTCATGCTCATAGGCTTGCTCGAGAAGTTTCTCATGACGTCTTTGGTATCCATTTTTGACCATTCTTTAAGGAGAAGAGATTCATCATATGATTCACTAACAAGGGAGAAGATGCCGATAGTCGGAGGCTCATCCTCCAAAAGTAGAACTTTGGCATATGGATTTTGTTGGTCGTCATCCACTATTTTAAGAAGAGGATGCGGCGAATCTCTGTCGCAGAAGTGCATCACGTTGCGGGATCGAAGTCACATTTCTCTATCAAATATCTGCAAAAAAAAAAAATTAAACAAAAGGAAAAAGTTTAGATTTGTAAGAACATGTCCAAAGTAAAGGTGGTAACATCATAATTTTGCGGTTGGTGAAAGGTTGATTTAAAATAGAAAAATTAATCGACACAAATGCAATCTAATCGTGGTTTTTGTATATGACGTAGCCCTTTGAATTTACTTTCCAACACCGTAAACCGCCTGTAATTTCGTTATTCCTACGTCAAGATATGAATTTTTCCGCGAAGTAGCACAAAGCTGATGTGTTCATTTTATCAGAATTTTAGGCCGAGTTAAAAAAATCACTTGAGTAAATTCAAGAGTTGTCTGATCGTGATTTTCGGATATGTTGTAGCTCTATGAGTCTAGTTTCTGGAAAATCAAACTGATCACGATTTCAATATCGCGCTGAGCTAAAAAAAGGGTGACGAAAATCAGAGTTGGAAAAGAATTTACTTGAGAGAGAAGGACTCAATTGAACTTGGTGATGCGGCAATGCGATATACAATCACCGAGAAAATGTGGGTATATATAGATTTCAAAATATGGAGACATCAATTTGATTCCTACAAATTATGTAAAATTATAATGATGGAAAGTTTAGTTACTACAAATTATGGAAATTATGGTAAGTTCTCATAGGAATTAAATTATGGAAATTTTCCATGGGAATCAAATTATGGAAATTCCATAGAAACCAAATTATGGAAAGTTTCCATAAGAATCAAATTATGAAAATTTTCTAAAGAAGTCGAGTTATGGAAATCTCATAGAAACCAAATTATGGTAAGATTTCTCGGAAACTACATAGGGAGTAAAAAATAAAAGAATGACCCGAATGAGAATAGACTCGCGTAATGAGAATTTTAATTCCTTGCGATTTATTCAAGTGATTGTGCAAAGTTGAAAAAAAAACACCGACAAGGCATTCAGCCCCAAAGAAACCAACACCTAAAATTTGTGTCGAAATCACAAGCTCTGTATCACCAAGTTAAGCTTGTAGACACAATCCTTGCTCATCGAATTGGTGGTCGTTTTGTAGTTGATGACCCTAATGAAATTACCAAATTATGAAGAAATTCCATGTGATAAGTCTTCATGAGCTCGAAACATTTCAAGTCAAATGATCTCTTATAAATTAGAGAATGTTGTCACGAAGACTCTGGTAAATGTTGACCTGAACATATCAGCATAGTCATTTCTCATAAAGCTTTAAATGTTTCGTGAAAGATCAACTACGAAGGAAAAAAAATTTCTTCACAAATACTTCAAGGCTTGTCTTTACAAGTTCGGCAAATCGAGCACCCCAACAAGCATCGAAGCAGGGGTCATTTGTAGACAGTGAAGTTTTATTGATAAATCCATACTAAATTGGGATTAAATCTGAAATTCATGATAAGTTTACCAAGTCAAATTACTGGTTAATAAAGTCGGATTAATATTTAAGGCAAAAATATGACTTAAATTAAGTCCAAATTACATTTGGGCCAGTCCATTAAGTTGACAAGATAAGCCCAACTCATGTTCTTCAGGCCCAGGGGTCAAAATTGCTCGGACCAAAATACCCCTAAAGCTCTAGCTCAAGTCTATATAAAGAGGTTTTCATAAGGCTAGAATACAGGTACACACATACATACACACATAAATACATAGTTGCTCTTCAGTGGTGATCTACAAGTCTTCCACATACAAAGAAGTCTTCGCTCCAAGTGTTGAACTACAAGTATTCCGTCAAATAACATCCGTGAAGAGAAGAATTAGGGGATTACATATTTTTTTCTTAAGAGATTTTATAAAGATTGTAACCTTCGCATAAATTCAAAAATAAATACTATTGTTTGCTTGCTATTTTCCTTTTCTGTTTGCTGTATTTCAGGATTGAAACTTTAGACGCTTACAGAATTTCATGGAGATATTTAGACCATTTGTGTTCAAGAATATCTCTCAAGAGTCCGTAAGATTGAGGTTATTCCCGTTCTCCTTAATGGGAGAGGCTACAAGATGGTTCGCAGAGTTTCCAAATGATTCTATTACTTCATGGGAAGATCTAAATGACGCTTTCTTGGAGAGATTCTTTCCATCCTCAAAGATGGTTAAATTTTGAAGCCAGATCCAAAATTTCAAGTATATTGTAGGTGAACCTTTAAATGAGATGTGGTTGAGGTTCAAGAAGTTGCATTTGCAATGTCCTACATATGGCTTTCCAGATAATTTGTTGCTACAATACTTCTATTGTAGCCTTGATTCAGTCAATAAAGGTATGATTGATCAGTTAGTCAAAGGTGGATTAATAAGACAACTATATTATATGGCTTCTTTGTTGCTAGATGATATGACTAAGGTTAACCGAACATGGCACACTAGAAATGACCATGTGCTTACTCTAAAATTGAGTTTGAGTAAAGAGCAAAATCGAGAAACACCATGAAAGAGATGAAAACATGACCAAAATGATGACCCAACTCGATTTGATAGCTAAACATGTCATGGGAGGTGGACTCAAGTTGGTAAATGAAGTTGGAACCAATGATGGGCAGTGTCAGGATGATGCTAGGTTTGAGGCATTATACAATGAGAAAGTTCAATACTTTGGTAATCAAATGGGGGGTTCCCACACTAACTATCAACAACAAGGTGGGAACCGGGGTTGGAACAAGGATAGAGATGGTCATTGGAAAGATTGGCGGGTGGAAATTGGAGAGATGGGGGAGATGAAAAAATATAGGTATGTGCCTCCGCATGATTGTCCACCACCAAAAGAACCAACTGGGCCAGAAGGAAGCTTAATTGAAGACATGCTTACAAGGATTTTCAACAGGGTTGAAGGGTCCTATAAGTGTTGAAGGAATTGAAAAATGACTTATCCACTTTATCCCAAATGGTGACTTCTCACTCAATTTCTATTAAAAAGTTGGAGACCCAATTGGTCTAGATTGCCACTAATCTCAATCCAAGGTAAAGGGAACATTGCCTATTGGCACCATCTCAAACCCCAAGAATGAATGTTAAGAATTTGAGAACTATGTCGTGTCACGACGTTAAACAAGGCGTTGCTTGGGAGGCAACCCAAGTCTTTTAAATAATGTTCCTTGTGAGTGCAGGTTGAGAAAAAATTGTCAGGTTGAAAAGGGAAGCATATGTGATGCAAAGACCTAAATAGTGATACACCAAAGGTGTTATGTGGACTCATTCTTGTTCGCCTTTTGAGTTTGAACATGTGAAAAAGTGTATTGTCAAATTTGGCGACCAGAACTCCAAATGGAGATCCACCGAAATGCACTATGTGGATTCCATCACGTCCACTGACTCAGCCTTCAGCTTTGGTATTTGTTCAGGCATGTTTGGCAAGCTTGAGCTCCAGTTGGAGATTCGCCAAACACGTTCGACGACGTTAGTCATAACCTCCAAACGGGCCTGATATAAAAAGGCCAAGCATCTTTTAAAATTCAAAAATCAAAAATCAAACCCTTTGATATCTTAAATTTTTTTTTTCTCGTTTATCTTGCATTGCTTCTTTTGAGTGATTGTGAGCCTTTAGTGTGTGATTCAAAAGTTTGAGGAGTATGTTTGCTTGCATTTTCTGTCAACCCAACCCCATTTCCTTGATTTTCTTGACTTCTGCTTCCTACTAAGGTTGGTTTTTTATTTTTTTTTAGAAATTTAACCTTAAGTTTGTATAATTGGTAGAAAACCATATAGGTGGGTTATAATGATGTTGGGAAAATTGCATTTGTTGTATATGTTGTGTTACCTGTAAAAATTAGGCACTAGGCTAAACACTTCTTGTTCGGCGGGCATGTCTTAGCTTGCCAAAAAGGTTAGATGAATCATTGAGTAATCCCAGTGCACCCTTTCATGAGTAATGATGTTAATAGAGAATTAACTACTACGTGGGAATTATGCTTAGCACCGAGTGGATATTGATGAGATGGGAACTCTTCCGTCAGAGAGGCCGGGTTCCTAGAAGCAATCTCCTTATCCCATAAACTACGTGCCCCCGTAGGTTATTTAACTATTGGATCCACCTAAAAGCTAATACATTTTAGTTCTACCTTAGGCAAGTAGGACACGTCTTTTCAGTGTGGGGCATGACACCGGATTTCTTGCAAGTTCACATGGTCTATGTCGATTAAAGCTAATTCCCACAAGGTCAAGTCTAGGGTGAACTATGGCTACTCAAGAAGCCTTGCTTAGCATGTATGGGAGTATGGGATCTTATTCATGCATTGCACAAGTAAGTTTTGAGGGTAGTTATAGTAGGTTCCTCTTTTGTTATGATGACTCATATGATGAATGTGCTTGTGACTAAATGGCAATTGCATTTGATGTTAAGGCTACTTGTAATGTTGTATGCTAACTTAGATTGTTGCTATGAGTTGCTTTTCTTGATGTGGTTGACTAAAAGTTAATGTTTCCTTGTCTATGAGAAATAGGCTGAGGATGAGATCAAAAGAGGGTAAAGATGAATGAGGGTCTAAAGTGACTTGCTTAGTATGGGTGGGATTATAGGATCTTATCCATACATTGCACAAGCTTGACTTGAGGTGGCTCATGAAGTGTTTCTCTCATGTCATGCTAAAACTAGATGATATTGACTATATACATGTTCCTAAGGATATTTCTTAAGCTCATTAGTTGTGATTGTTGTCTACCATGTTATAGTCTATGTCTTATCATGGTGTCTCTTATGCTTATGACTTGTGTTTTCACATTATCTTCAAAATGATGGTTTAAACTAGAAAAGTGTATGCATTCAACTAATATGTCACTTTTTGCATGTTTTCAAGGTTTTTATGCATGGCTATCATACTAAGTGCATTTTTGTACTAATCCATATGTCTTCTACATTTTTCACAAAGTGTAGGGTTTGGCGATATCGACTTCCATCCTCGTGGTTAGGATCATAGTAGATCAAGAGGAAGAAGCTTGGTGAGTTCTCATAGCATTCAAGGACTTGACCATTATGTCTTTTAAGTCCTTTTGTTATTTTTTAGACTTTTTTATGGGCTGCGTCCCAAAGATTTATTCAAGTGTTATAGATGGTTTTACACATAGTGTTGTAAACTTCTGCTTGTTTTTATAAAAGACTTTCATTGTATGGATAAACTTTTACATTTCCACACCATTTTCTATTATCTTATGTTATGCTATGCTAAGAGGCTAGTATGGGGCTTTTTGGGGTCTTGTACGCCGTGTCACATCTAGGAGGTACTCCTGCGTCGTGACACATTTCCTCTCATACTTTTCTTATTATCGCATGAGTACACTGCTTAGTTTTTTTGGTGGGGTGGGGGATGTTTGAGCCAATATTCCTCTTTTTGATTGTATTTCTTTATTTTGAATTTTGGATGATTGTATGTATTACTTTACTTTTGTTTATATTATAGTGATTTTTTAATTCAGAGTGCTTCTTTTATCTATTTCGTTCTCTCTTGATTTTGCAACCCCATAAGTTTTGAGAATCACAGAATTCTTGAAGTTTTCATTGATAATGATTTGAGGGTTAATTGTATTCAATATCGATGTCTTGATTAGTACTCATGATGTGCATGATGTAGAGTGTTGGTGTTGCGAGAATGAAATTGATATAGGTGCACTTTTGAGCGATTTTCTTTGAATCTGTTTTTGACTAGATGCGTTATGATGTGAGCCTTGCAATGAACATCACATGTATGCTTTTGATCTCTTTGGGATGTGCTAAATAAGTGTATTTTAAAGTGCTATGTGTGGTGTGGTCTTACTTGAAAGAAGCATGGAATCCTAGAATTTGCCTTGTTAGTCCAATTTTTTGAATCTTGGTGAATTTAAGGCGTGATCTTGGGAAAAAATTCAAAGAGGGAACCCAAATATCCATAATCTTTTGTGACTACCTTGGGCCAATGGGCCTGGCATAATCTCCATTTGAGCCTAAACTATTTTTTGGCAAAACCAAAAGAAAGTCTCTGAAAGAAATCTACCTTCTCACCAAAAATTCTTTTTGAAGCATTATTATGTTTGAATAGATAACCTAGGCCAAAAGCCTAATTTTGGTGTGGAAAGGAAGGATAAATGAAAGCCAAGTGAAGGGCAAAGAAATATGAAATGAGACTCAACTTTGAAGTTTGTTATGATAAAAGGAACCCAACCTTATAAAAAAGAGAAAAGAGTCATTGAAAATGCTTTTGAAAAATGAAAATAAAAAAAGAGAAGTGAATGACATAAAGGGGATACCAAACAAATTCAGTGAAAAGTCAAAGTTTGAGTTCTCAAATGAAAAGAAGTTGAGAAGAGGTGAAGATGATTGCAACAATGCTTTGAAAAGGTACATTCACCCAGCCAAATTGACCATACCTTAAACCTTGGTCTCATTACAAGCCTAAAAGACCCTTGAGATCTTGCATGAATGATGTTATGTAATGATTGGAAAATATGTGCAAACCTATGGGACAAAGCTTGCATGTGTTTCTCTTTTGAGAGAGTAAGAGTTGCATTGATTTCTTGTATCATTGTTGATTTACTTTGTGAGACCATGGAATCATTATTGATATGAGTGTACTAAAATGCATTTATTGAAATATGTTCTTACATTAGACAATAAGGTAAGGTGATCTTGAGCTTTTATTGAGACCGGCCAGTCATCATTTGAAGCTTTTTGATCATGATTGAGTGTACCATGTTGTTGAGAGTAGTCTTGCAATGGCACTTGCATCTTAGCTCTCACTAAATACTATTGTAGACATCCTAATTGAGCTAATTATGTTCTTGATTTACTTGAGGACAAACAAAAGTTTAAGATTTGAGTGTTTATGAGTGGTAGATTTGGACTCATTTGAGGTCTATTTAACTTAATAATTAGTTTCCTCTATGCCTAATTTTGTTCTATTCTGATAAAAGGTTGATGATTTGCAGCAATGAAGGCAAATGGATTGATTTTTTGAAAGAATGGCCAGAATGCAAAAAAAAAGAAGTGCAAACTATACATTGTTGATCGCCTAACAAGTAGGCCGCATTGCCAAGTGAGCATGATGTCACCCAAAATGACAAGGCCTAGCACTTGTGTGTATCAAATCAAGTTGGTGAACTCCATTGGAAAATGTCATGCGCCAAATGAGAAAGGTGACCTTGTTGAACATCATCTAAAATGACTGTCTAAAAAGAAAGATTGAGTTCTCAAAAGGTAAACTAAGGTGATATTCGATGATTCACCAAATGTGGAAGGTTTACTTAAACAAGTTCATAAATTAAGCTACAAACACTTGAAGGGAAGAGCGTGAATAGGTGAGCACAGAGCAAGAGGCGATTCACCAAATGAGCTCGGCAAGCCTGACTAATATCACCGAATAAGACGTGCATTGGTTTTTGGGCCAAATTTTGGAAAACTAAAAATAGCCCATAGGAGAGAGAAATCAATATCAAGTTATGTATCAAAGAATTAATTTTGAAATAGAGTTTTGAGAGAGAAAACTTGACCATTTTAAAGAAAACTTTCTAGATTTTGGGGGTTTTCAACTTTGTTCTTCAATTTGATTAATTGAAATTGAATCAGAAATGGGTTTACTTGTAATTTTTTGATTTTATGTTACCCATGGCTACTTTCGTAAATGGTATATTTTCTTTAATTTTTGTGATGGGTGGCTAAAACCCCAAGATGTAGGGTGCAATTATGAGGTTGGGTGTTGATTTAATGTAGTGGGTATTGTGTTATGCTCTGTTTTGCTGCTCTTCATATATGAATTTAGGCTAATTAGCATGGGCTTAATTTTTGTGTTAACGTTGCGAACTTAATTCTACTTCCAATCTCCGGTGGATGCTCGAAAGAGATAGATTTGAGTGGATAATTAGTCTGATATTAGCAATTTAGGATTGATGTTTGTAACTTGCTTGAAAAAAGAGGTTATGGGTTCGATCTATTTGCCCTATTTTCTAAATTGAGAATACAGTAAGGTTTTGTGACTTCTAGTTTGGCATTTAGATGAGACCAAAAAGAGATTCTATGCATAGATGCTTTGAGATCGAAACATGATTAACATCATCAAAGATGACCTAGCCTATTCATGAATGTTCATCACTATGGAGCAACACAATTACCCTTTTGTGACATCGATTTCAAACTCCCGCACCCTAGATTGCTTGTTAACTCTTGATTTCTTTGATATTTTAGTTTAATTATGATAATTAATAACAAAAGTTTTTTATATTAAATTGGTGGAATCATCCATCCATTTGTTCTTATTATTACAAATGAGAGATCTTAAAATCCAAATTCTTGTTAAGAATTCTATATGATATACCATTCTCATTGGTATTCGATCCCGACCCTTTGTTGGGTTTCTTATTAACTACGACCATTGTCCCTTTTAATTGGTTACTACATTAAATCAACACATAACATCATAATTGCACCCCTAGATCTTGGGGTTTTATCCACCCATCACAAAGAGCAAATAAAATATACCTTCCATGAAAGCAGCCATGAGTAACATGAAATTAAGCAATTACAAGTAAACCCACATTTGATTTAACTTCAAATTTCAAATTTTTTAAGAACAAATTTGAAAACCCCCAAAACCTAGAAAGTGTTCTTCACAAAGGTCAAGTGTTTCTCACAAAAACTCAAAATATTCAGAACCCTCCCAAAAATAACAATTTTGAACTCTCTCTTTCTCTTTCCATTGAGCACTTTATAGTTCACCAAAATTTGTTCAAAAAGCTCAATGCATGTCTCATTTTGCGACTTTAGTCGAGCTCACTGAGCTCCTTCAGCGAACCGCCAATCAAGCTTCAGCTCGCCTTTTTTTGCTTTAGGCTTCAGGTGTTTAAACCACCGTCGATGAACTCATTTGATTTTGCCTTTCACGTTTGACGTTTCACTGAATACCACCTTGGTTTGCCTTTCAAGCCTTCAATATTTCTCCTTGCACTATCATATTTGGTTATGATCAGCAAGGTCACCTTTCTCATTCTGCGAGTCACCTTTTCATTTGGAGTTCACTAAGCTATCTTGATAGGCACAAATGTTGTGCACTATCTATTTAGGCGAGGTCATGCTCACTAGGTGATCAACTTTTCTTGTTTGGTAATCATCAATATATATTTCGCACTTCTTTTTGCTTTTTGGCCATTCTTTCAAACATTCGTCCTTGCCTTGTCCATTAGCCATCATAGCTGCAATTCATCAAGATACTATCAGAATAGGAAAAGTTAAGCATTGAGACACTAATTATAGAGATAAATAGATCCTCAAATTAGTGCAAATATACCACTCATCATGAACTATTCCATTCGATGGACTCTTCTTAGTTCGTTGAAACCCACTCAATAGATCGGCAAGTGAGAGTGGACATCGCCCTTTATGCTTGTATCTTTTTATTTTGCACTATCAGTTTGGTGGACTTATTGTAGCGCACCAAAGCCAACTTAGCGAATTGCCGAGTTGGAAATCGACTCTGCCAATCATGTATGAGTCCTTTGAAAATAAGCATTGTCTAGTTTGGTGAGATTGTCTGAGCTCACCTAACCTGTTAGACAAACCATCTTCCCATTAGGCAAACCTCATAACATTTTTGAACTATGCCTTCATTTGATTTTGATTTTAACTAACCTTTCCCAATTTCATGTTTGAATGGTTGTGTTTTATAGACTATGGCGAGAACTAAGGGTAAAAAAGTTGTGACTTTGGATACTGAATCTGATATAGACCCTCCTCATCCTCCTCCTTCACAGAAAAATCAAAAGGGGATAGTGATAAACGAGCCTTCCCAACAAATAACAACTCCACCACTTTGACACTTGAGAATAAGAAGCCTAAAATATGGGTTTTTAGGAAAAAGACGGATATCAAGTCCAAATTGGTACATCTATCCCAAAACCAGGCACCCATGCCTAGAGTTCTCCCTATAATAGCTCCCAGAGCCCTCAATAGGCTCAAAGCTGCAGGAGGACAAACAATTTTGGAAGACTGATGACTCTTCACTAATGGGGTGGTTAGTGAGTACCCGACCATTTGGGATATGATCAAGTTCCATGGTTCCAGAGGATCACAAGACCTCAACCATGATGTGTTCCAACATGGGTATGGGAGTTTTATACAGCCTACACAGAGGCACTACCAAAGAAAAGGAATGGCACAGTGTGAAAGCCCTTGGAAGAAGTTAAGGTTCATGCAAAAATGGTGCATACCACAGTAGAATTATCAAGGATGTTTTGGGTACAAAGGTAGAAGTAATACTTACCTCTGACTCAGACCGAACAAAAGTCTACATGACTCGAAGGGTTGGTTTTCCCCTATTGATATACCGTGAGTTTACGGTATTTCTAATACATTTCACTTACAAGTTGTGTGTGTCTAGGGCCTTTTTGTATTGGTTTTTATGTGTTTTTATCATATTTTGCAGGAAAGATGTTTAGGCGCGAAAGTAAAGAGACAACTGAAAGAAATGCAGAAAAGGGCATCTACGGAGGTGATCTACGGACCGTAGGTCCATTGACGCTCCGTAGATGGTGGTCATAGATCAGCAGGCAGGGCATGGAAGGCAAATCTGACCAAGTAAGGAACCACGGTGGCCATTGATGGTCCGTAGATGGATCTACAGACCGTACTGATGATCCGTAGATTGATACTGTGAGGGTTCCACTACCTGATTTTTGAAGATTCCAAGTGTGGAGCTACGGAGGAGGATTGACGGGCCTTAGATCGATCTACGGTCTGTACTACAGTTCCGTTGTTTGCTTCAGAGAAGTTGAGTTTTGGAAATTGAAATATTCTTTAAGTCCTGGCTGACGGAAGGGACTCACGGACCATAGATCCTTTGACGGTCCGTGAGTCAGTTTCGTGGAATGAAGACGCGTCCCTGAACAAACTCTCCTTATTTTGTTTCCCTTTTAATTTAGGACTTGTTTCTATAAATAGGGCGTGTAAACCTCGTTTTTGAGGTTGGATCTTTTTACTTTTATTCTAGTTCTTGACTGGGGAGATCAATTTTGCAACCCTAGCAATTCTTGATTTCCTAAGTTCGTTTTGAAGATTTTGGGTGTTGCAATTCAAGTTGAATCTCTAGGTCTATTATTCTTCTTACGTAAGTTCATAACTCTTTCATCTAAAACAATGAATTGTGTTAATATGATTATGGGTAACTAAACCCCTTAACTAGGGTTGTGGGAACCATGAGCGATTAACAAAGTATGAATAGTAAATAAGCAATTCTTGAATAGTGTTTTGCATGCATTGATAATTCTTTCGTTTAGAAGTCTTTTTAATGAGTGCACGCGTTAGAACTCACCTTGTTGCTACTTGCCGGACCAAGGAGGCAATCAACAAGAAAATAATTATCAACATAGATTTAGTGTGATACTATATAATAGGCTAGTATCGATTGGTGTGAAGTAATAACTAAGCCAAACATCGATTATGATGTCTAATATGAGGTAAAGGTAAGGGTTACTAAATTATACACACGTAGCTAGACCAAGGTGGGGGGTGAAGTTCTCTAGATACCGGACCAAGGATTTAGAGATACCTAACTTATCACTTTGCATGCAGTACACTAGGAAAGGATTGCTATTACTAGGATTACTGCGTTATGAGCTTGTGGGGAACACGTATACCCTAGTTAATTCTCTCATTTTGATAATAACTGAAATTGACTTTTGTTTACTGATTACTTACTGACTTCTTACAATTTGTTTCACAAATTCCCCTCTTTTTAATTACTTGTTTCTGGAAGTAAATTGACTAATTGAATATAATTGTTAGATAAAGTAAAGTCTAAACTATTTTCCTTGTGGGATTGACCCCAACCTACAAGTTGGGTTCTTTACTTGATAACAATCGCTTATGCTTGTTTAGGGAGGTGTAATTTGAGCGTATCAAATTTTGGCGCCGCTGCAGGGGAAATTTGGCTTTTAGATTTATTTTAACTACATTATTGAACGTTAGTCAAATATTTCCTAATTTTACTTTTTCTCTTTGTTTTTGTCTCTCTCAAGTTCTGACTCTAGTGTATGCCAAGTACACGGAGCCAGGGTAAACCATTTACTCCTTACGATCGAGAGTTGAACCACACTTTGCAAAAAATGAACAATCCAGGAGATCCAGTTAATCCTATTGGAGGAAATCTAGGTGATGCAATTGAGTTACAACAGCTGAGGGTAGTTGGTAGGGACCACTAGGTTCCAGCTGACAGTCAATTGGGAGATGCATTGAGGGTGCAAGATCCACCAGGCCCACGACAACATGACAACTATTGGGGCAACGTCAATATAGCAGACTCTGATGGACCTTTTGTCCTACCCCCTCTACCTCCAGGGCACACATTTGTGGTGACTAGTAGCTTGATGCAGATGATTACATCAAGGGGCTTATTCTCAGGATTGCCATCAGAGGACCCACATGCTCACTTAGCCAAGCTAAGGGTGGTTTGCAAAAGTTGTGTAGGTAGATCAGACTTGGATATGGATGTCATCGGATTACGAGTGTTCCCTCTATCACTGACAGGTGATGCTGCAGTATGGTTCACTGAGCTTTCTTATAATTCAATCTTTACATGGGACCAACTGACAGATGTGTTCCGAGCAAGGTGCTATCCAGTGTCCAAGAAGCTCAATCACAAAGATAGGGTCAACAATTTTGTAGCATTACCTAGAGAGTCTATGAGTAACTCTTGGGACAGAATCGCTGTGTTCGTAAGAGGTGTCCTAAATCACCGTATTGATGATGAGTCACTGAAGGAATATTTCTATCGATGTCAGGATGATAACAATAAAGCAGTGCCTGATACTATTGCAGGAGGTTCATATGGAGACTGCACATATGCACAAATTTCTGAAAAACTGGAGAAGATCTCTCGCAACAATAAAGCATGGAGCACTAGGAGGTCAGATACTGGGAGAAACACATTTTCCATAAATACAAACACCCAGTCTGCGGATGAGATTCGTGAGGAGATGGCTCAGATGAGGACCGAGTTGGGGTTGGTATTAAAGCATGTGAGTGGAGGTGCAGAGAAGGTAAATGCTGTGAATTACTTGACTAGACCGCCACCACCAGTTGAAGAGTGTTACTATGAAGAGGATGCTTATGCGGTGAATGATCAGACGGGGGGTTTCCGACCAAATGCCCAAGGATCCAATGCGGAAAATTGGCGCCAAGGTCAAGGAAACCAAGGTCGAAACTATGTCAATTACAACCGAGAGGGTCAATATGTCCGGGATGGGAACTTCAATCACGACAACAACTACAATAGGAACAACTATGGCAACATAAATGATCGGGTTGGACCTTATGTTCCCCCTCAAAATCGGGAAACCGGTACTAGGGAAGCTGGAGGCAATATGGTGCGTATTGAAGATATGATGCAGAAGATGATGAGAAGGTTTGATGCAACTGATGAGAATGTGAAGGAGATGAGAAACGACTTGTCTGGTATTGGTCAAAAGGTTGATGCCCATGCAGTGTCAATAAAACACCTAGAGCAGCAGATGACCCAGTTGTCTACTACAGTGAACCCACGTCAACCTAGTACTCTTCCTAGCAACACCATCCAGAATCCAAAGAATGACAGTCATTGTATGGCAATTACTACTCGAAGGGGTAAGTAAACCATAGATCCAAGTATGTCATCTATGGTGGATGTTGAGATTAGAAAAGAAGATGATGTGGTAGATGTTAGAGAAGAGTCTGAGACTGCGACACAGAAAGAAGCGGAGATATCTCAGAAAGTGGTCCCCATACCTAGACCTCCACTACCTTTTCCATACAGGTTAGTGAAGAAGACTGAAGATGGTAAATATCACAGGTTTATTACTATGTTGAATCAGCTTTCCATCAACCTTCCGTTGATAGAAGCTTTGGAGCAAATGCCTGGGTATGCAAAGTTTATGAAAGATATGGTAACAAAGAAGAGGTCTGTGAGTTTTGAAGATGATGATAGATTACAACATTGTAGCGCTATTGCTACAAGGTCTGTTGTGCAAAATAAGGAGGATCCTGGTGCTTTCACGATTCCATGTACTATCAGATTGTTACACTTTGCTAAGGCATTGTATGATCTTGGTGCTAGCATCAACCTCATGCCATTGTCTATTTACAAGAAGTTGGGTCTAGGGGACCCAAAGCCCACTACAATGTGGTTACTAATGGCCGATCGAACTCTGAAGAGGCCCATTGGTGTACTCTATGATGTGCTAGTGAAAGTGGATTCTTTCATTTCTTTGGAGGATTTTGTGATTCTTGACTGTGAGGTTGATTTTGAGGTTCCCATCATCCTAGGGAGACAATTCCTTGCCACAGGGCGTGCGTTGGTTGATATGGAAAAGGGACAGATAAAGTTCAGACTGAACAATGAAGAAGCAACTTTCAATATTTGTTGGTCCATGAAGCAGAGTGGTGAGCTCCAAACGGTATCTGCTATAACTTACAGAGTTGAGAGTGGAGCAGAAGTGCAAATTTAAGAGCGACTCGGTGTTGGGGCACTAGCAGCAGTTATGATGAATTTTGATAGTGATGGTATTGAAGAGTACGATGAGTTGGTAGCTGCACTCGATAGGTGTGAATATCGGTCAAAACAAAAGAAGTATGAGTTAGACATGAAGAATCGTGAGTCTCCACCAGTGAAAACATTTATTATGGACGCACCGAAATTGGAGCTTAAGGCTCTACCACCACATTTGAAATATCTATTCTTGGGAAGAGATAACACTTTGCCGGTCATCATTGCGGTAGATCTAAATGTGAGACAAGTAGAGTGCTTAGTGACTGTATTAAAGAGGTTCAAGCGAGCTATTGGGTGGACTATTGCGAATAATATTGGGATTCCTCCTGGTATTTGTTCCCACAAAATACAACTCATGCCAAATCACAAACCTAGTGTTGCGCACCAAAGAAGATTAAATCCACCTATGTAAGAGGTAGTTAAACAGGAGATCATCAAGTGGCTGGATGCGGGAGTTATTTATCCCATTGCAGATAGTAATTGGGTGTGTCCTGTGCAGTGTGTCCCAAAAAAAGGTGGTATTACTGTGGTTCCAAATGAATGAAATGAGCTTGTTCCAATGAGGCCCGTGACTGGATTGAGAGTTTGCATGGACTACCGGAAGCTAAATGCTTGGACATAAAAGGACCATTTCCCTATGCCATTCATGGATCAGATGTTGGATAGACTTGCTGGTAAGGGTTGGTATTGTTTTCTTGATGGGTATTCGGGCTACAATCAAATTTCTATCGCTCCAGAAGACCAAGAGAAGACCACCTTCACTTGCCCTTTTGGGACTTTTGCTTCCAAACAGATGCTATTTGGGTTGTGCAATTCTCCAGCAACCTTCAGCGCTGTATGATGTCAATATTTTCTGATATGGTGGAGGACACTATTGAAGTGTGAATGGATGATTTTTCAGTTATAGGTGATTCCTTTGATCGTTGTCTGGATCATTTGGCCGAGGTGCTTAAAAGGTGTGAAGACTGCAACTTGGTGCTGAATTGGGAGAAGTGTCATTACATGGTTAAATAAGGCATAGTGTTGGGTCATCGAATTTCAAAGAAAGGTATTGAGGTTGATAGAGCTAAAGTTGAGGTAATATAGGAGTTAGAAATTTTCTTGGGCATGCTGGGTTCTATAGAAGGTTCATAAAAGATTTTTAAAAAATTGCACACCTATTGTGCAAACTACTTGAAAAGGAGTATAAGTTTGATTTTGATGATGCTTGTCTGAGAGAATTTGGAGAGTTGAAGGAGAAGTTGGTTATTGCACCTATCATTATTTCACCTGATTGGGGACAACTGTTTGAGGTAATGTGTGATGCAAGTGGAGTGGCGCTTTGTGTGGTACTAGGATAGAGGAAAGAGAATTCTTCACCCTATTTACTATGCTAGCAAAGCTCTAAATGTGGCCTAGAAGAATTATACTGTGACTGAACAAGAACTTCTTGCAGTGGTTTTCGCATTTGAAAATGTTTGATCCTACCTGCTTGGTACGAAGGTCATAGTACACACTGACCACTCTGCATTGAGATATTTGATGGCAAATAAAGATGCAAAGCCGAGGTTGATTAGATGGGTATTATTGCTGCAAGAGTTTAATTTTGTGGTAAAAGATAGAAAGGGGACCGAAAATCAAGTTGCTGATCACTTGTCCAGATTAGAGGAAGAGGCTATGCTAAAGCTTGGTGATAGGGCTAAAATTAGTGATGCTTTTCCTGATGAACAGGTATTGGCTGCTTCTCATGATCTGATTTCTTGGTTCGCTGACTTTGCTAATTATTTGGCAAGCGATATTGTGCCCCCGAATTTGTCTTTTCACCAAAGGAAAAAGTTTATGCATGATGTGAAGAAATTCTTTTGGGATGAGCCTTACTTGTATCGTAGTTGTGCTGATGGGATTATTCGTCGCTGTATGCCCGAGGTTGAGATGTTGAGTGTAGTTGAAGCATGCCATTCATCGCCTGTTGGTGGGCATCATAGTGGTATTAGGACTGCGCATAAGATTTTGCAGTGTGGGTACTACTGGCCTACCATCCACCAAGATTCTTATGATTTCGCCAAGTCTTGTGATCGTTGCCAAAGAGAAGGACGAATTTCAAAGAGGCAAGAGCTTCCTATGAATCCTATATTAGTGATAGAGTTGTTTGATGTATGGGGCATTGATTTTATGGGTCCATTTGTGAGTTCACATGGGATGAAGTATATTCTTGTTGCGGTTGATTATGTATCGAAGTGGGTAGAAGCAGTTGCGCTATCCAACAATGAAGGCAAAAGTATTACCAAATTTTTGAAAAAGAATATTTTCTCCAGATTTGGTACCCCGAGGGCAATCATCAGTGATGGAGATTCCCACTTTTGTAATAAGTTGTTCAAGGCGCTACTTGAGAAGTATGGTGTCCGCCACAATGTAGCCACTCCTTACCATCCACAGACTAGCGGATAAGTTGAAGTATCCAACAGAGAGATCAAACAGATTTTGGCGAAGACTGTGAATGCTAATAGAACGGATTGGTCAAGGAAGCTTGATGATGCGCTATGGGCCTATCGCACTGCATACAAGACCCCCATAGGTATGTCTCCTTACCAACTTGTATATGGGAAGTCTTGTCATTTACCGGTAGAGCTAGAGCATAAGGCGATGTGGGCAATGAAGAAGCCAAATTTGGATTGGGGCGCCGCATCTAATCAAAGAATGAATGACTTGAATATGCTTGATGATTTTTGCCTAAAAGCTTATGAAAGTTCACCCTTGTATAAAGAGAAGATGAAGAGGTATCATGATCAAAGAATTGAAAAGCGAGAATTTGTAGTTGGTGATCTTGTGCTTCTATTCAACTCTAGGTTGCGCTTGTTTCCAGGCAAACTCAAGTCCAAATGGACTAGGCCATTTTTGCTCACAAAAGTGCTCCCCCATGGAGCGGTTGATCTTGAAAATAGTGAAGGAACTAGGTTCATGGTAAACGGGCAAAGGATCAAGATCTATCTGGGAAATGCTGAAAGTGTGCAAGAAGTGATTGAGGCCTATCATCTTGATGAATTCTGAGTAATCAAGAGGCCTGTGTTGTGCCGCGACGTTAAATCAAGTGCTGCTTGGGAGGCAACCCAAGATGTACAATCTAGCCAACGATAGGTTTTTTGTTTTACATCTAGCAGTTTTTGTGTTTAGTTTATTCTGTGTATTAATTTAGATAGGTGTTTTAGTTTTTTTTTTTTGTGTTGGCTAGAATTAGCATAGGGTCCGTGCCTAAAAAGTGTCCAGAAAATGTAAAAAGAATAGCCTAATGTTTGCTACATGTGCAGGTATGCTATGAAAATTTTGCAGAATATGGTCTGGTGCAGAGATCTACGGACACCATCAACGGTCCGTCGATCCATCCACGAACCGTGGATGGTGTTCGTAGATCCCAGGTAAGTCCCTACAACTTGTCCAAGTGTAAGAGTGATCTACGGTCCCAATTTACGAACCGTAGATTGACCCACGGATCGTAGACGGGGTCTCATGGGTCCAGAATCCTAATGGTGCCTGACCCGACCCAGACCCATCCTATTTAAAAACCCCCAATTTTAAATCATTCCACTTCCCTCCATTTAATCCCAAAACCGTTTCATAACTTCCCAAACTCCTTAAATCACTCAATAATCACTCCATCACTCTCCAATTAAGCTTCCCTTCCCTTCCTTTTCCCCAAACCACTAAATTCCCTTTCCTCTCCAAAAATTCCCACAAGGTCCGGTGTTCGGGTTAGTAACAAAGAGGTAATTCTTTGGTCTTGCAAAGCTCAGTGTCGTCACACAATCACCCCACTCCTCGTTGCTTGTAAAGTAATAGACTTTCCCATCACTTTGAATTTTGGTTCATAGATTGAATATAGAAAGTCGGGAGTCGGGTCTTGACCTTGGGTAATTGTTAGATGTAATTGCATGATAAAATTGGAAGTTACAATACCCTTGGAACGATAGACAGTGATTGTGTTGCCTTATTGTATCTGATTATAAGTCTAAATGTAAGTTTCAACTTAGGGTTCTAAAGTTTGTCTTAAATACTTGGTTAAAATGATTAATCGGAATCCTGAGAATGACAAACTAGCATGATTCAATGTTGAAATACATGGTTAGACTAGGATATTGTTGAAAATGGTCTAAGATGTGGACTTGAAAATAAAGAATGGCTGAAATCTGGCACAGATAACATCCATGATACCCCGTCTACGGATTGTAGATCAATCTACGGACCGTAGATTAGGTTCGTGGTTGGATGCACCTGAATTTTCACCAAGTGTGAACCACGGATATGGACTATGGACCGTTCTGTACATCCGTGGTTTCCATTTGCGACCAATATTGTTGGTCCTCTGATCCACGGGAGGGTTCCATGGACCATAGGTCTCCTCCGTGGATGACCACTGTAGCCTCTGTCTAAAATTTTCATGGGACTTTGGTACTGTTCGTTTATAGTTCTAAAATTTTTCTTAGTTTGTTTATGGTTAGTTTTGGCACTAATATCGCTTCCACAGGTACGATGGCACCCAAGAAGCTAGTCACCTACTCAAAACAGGGCAAGTCAATATCTATTGCTCCTAGCTTTAGGTTAATCGATGAGGACACGGACACGGAAAAAGATCTAGCATACGTTCCTCCCAACACAAGGACTTCTCCCACTGCACCCCGAGCCACTAGAACCACTCCCCGTAAGGTGATTCTCGACGTAGTCACTGTCTTCCAGTCTGATGAGGAGCACACACTGATCGGGTCACCAACTGGGGCTGCTTCCAGTTCAACTACTGGGTCTGCGTTTGGCTTCGAGTCTACCCTTGCTTCGGGCTCTGAGTCCAGCCATGCTTCAGGGTCCGAGTCTTCCCATGCTTCGGGGTCCAATGCCAAGTCAGCCACAGGGTCCAGCCAGAATGAACAAGCAGCCTCATCTGATGAGGCCATTAGCTCAGAGTCAGTACCCATACCAAGGAATGAGAACCCTACTCCAGTGGCCGGTGAGCCAAATAGATGGTGTGTTGAGGGCCAATGGTAAATCTATCGGGATGCCAAGATGATTGATACGCTCAAATTACACCTCCTTTTAGAAGTATAAGCGATCGTTATCAAGTAAAGAACCCAACTTGTAGGTTGGGATCGATCCCACGAGGAAAATGGTGTAGACTTTACTTTAACCAACAATTATATTCAATTAGTCAAATTATTTCCAGCAACAAGTAATTAAAGGGGGGGGGGGTTGTGCTTGTGTAAAACAAATAGTAAGAACTTACTAAGTAATTCAGAAATCAAACTCAACTTTGGTTGTTATCAAGATAAGAGAAATAACTAGGGTATACGTGTTCCCCACAATCTCATAACGCAATAATCCTAGTAACAACAATCCTTTTCTAGTGTATTACATGCAAAGTGATAAGTTAGGT